>JARQOD010013436.1:0-15574 GCA_033576555.1 Oophaga sylvatica
AAAAAATAAAACACTAATAAACATTATGATACAAAAACATCACTTTTTCAGTAGTAGCATGAGGACAACCCCATCACACCCAAAAAAAAAAATTAAAAAAAAAAAAACACTAGTTTAAACATTATGATACAAAAACATGCACTTTCATATTATCGCAGGAAGAACAACCAAAATCACAGCAAAAAAAAATTTTTAAAAAAAAAATACAGTAGATCAACTTATAATAGAAAAACAGACATTTCAATAGTAGCGAGGCAACACCATCCAGGCAAAAAATTTTTAAAAAATAAACACTAGATCAACTTATGAATAGAAAAAATGCACATTTCATATTTTCGCAGGGGGGACCCAACCCCATCACAGGCAAAAAAAAACAGTACCAGTAGATCCACATTTTCAATGAAACACATTCACTACAGTAGCAGCGGATACACAATATAACTTCCACAAATACATATTTGAAACACTACCGGGGGGGCCCCACCCCATCAGCGGAAATTATTAACATTTCATACAGTCCAGGGGAACCAACCCACACAGCAAAAACTGAATTTAAAATGTACCGGGTGCAAAAAAAAATGCAGTAGCTCAAACACTTGGTGACATTGCGTTGAAAATTTGGGGGGGGTGGGATGTGATATTTACCGTCTGTTGCCCCTGGCGCTCCATTTCCTGCCTGCGGATCCTGTGCTGGCTGCGGAATGGTGTGGCTGCGGATCCTGAGCTGGCTGCGGAAATGGTGCTGGCTGCGTATCCTGATGCTGGTGGCTCTGGTTGTGGTCCTCTCTGGTCTGGAGCTATTGTGCAGGGTTTATGTTGATGTACCACTGCAGCTTTTTTATATTTTGCTGTGGGCTGGTACTCAATTAAAAAACTGGACCCCGGCCACCGGATCCAGTTTTTGCCGGATCCACCGCTTGCGGCGTTCATGACTTTATTGTAACAAAAGCCGGACGGCGCTTCCAGCTTTTTCGCCGCAGACAAAAACGTGACTGCAACGTTTTTGCAGACGCCGGACGGCGACCAACACCGGTCCGCAAAAACCGGACGCACCGCAGGGAGTGCGGTGCCTCCGGCACTAATGTTAGTCTATGGAAAAAAAAGCATCCCGGCTTACATTTTGCCGGATGCGGTTGGACAAAAAATGCCGGGAGCGCGCCGTCAGGCGCAAACGGATGTTGAAAGAGGCCTTCTGACTGCCCTGTTAGGGCAGAGAAAAACTACAGTGCGAGGCGCGGGCCTCTCGACCTTTCCTGATGCCTGCAAAATGCTGTACTTTGCTCTCCCCTCAACAGGGAGATCAGTAAGCCTGCGCAGGAGCGGACACAAGCAAGGAGGATGACGACATCGCATGAAGATGGGGCATCGGACCCGGACCTGCGACCCCATCGGACCGGCCCGGACGGATGCCCCCCCCCCCCAAGTATAATATAACGTCTTTTTTTATCTTTCAAGTCGGATGACCAAGGGCTTATCTACAGCTTTACAGAATGCTGTGATAAGCCCTGAAAGGCGTGGCCGCATTTTTATAGCGGCAAACAAAGTGACAGGTTCCCTTTAAAGGGGAAAAAGAAATGTCCTGCTGTGAGTAAGTCGGGGGCAGC
Source organism: Oophaga sylvatica (assembly GCA_033576555.1). Lineage (NCBI taxonomy): Eukaryota > Metazoa > Chordata > Amphibia > Anura > Dendrobatidae > Oophaga > Oophaga sylvatica. The sequence goes on from JARQOD010013436.1 coordinate 1,605, forward strand.
GATATGAAGGGGCCCCTGTCACTAGACAAAAATAGAAGCAGAGTAAAAGGGGCATAGCGACACACATGGACTTGTTGACCCTATACCCAGGAAAATGAAGACATTCAAGTGGCTCCCTATTCCTTTGCTGCACTGTTGCGGGGAACAAAATGTTAACTGTAATTTCGGGAAAGGAGCCGTGTATTGTTTGGAAGGCGATAATCTGTTACTTTCTGTTTGGCTGTGTATAAAAAGGACATTGTAAAAGCTAGATTTGTTTCCTGTTTGAAAGGGTACGGTATGCACCAAGTGTACCAGAATGGACGGGGGAAAAGTATCAGAATCGAAGTAATGTCACACATGCATACTACTACACAAACTTTAGGTAATGGACCAGGCATAAAAGGGCGCACAGATAGACTGTCGTCTTGGCCCAGTTACAATATTAGTGAGCCCCCGTAGTAGCTGCAAAGGGAAAATGTGTAAGCGTACAGATGATTAATTGATTTATTGCTATAATTTAAAAATAATAAATCTTTATTTATATAGCGCCAAACATAAACCGCAGCGCTGTACGTTTAACAGTTCAAAACACCAAAATCATAAGTAACACGTTAACAATACAATAATTAAAGCAAAATAAGATGCCCCCGCTCGTGAGAGCTTACAATCTACAATGAGGGGGGAGATACAAAGTAGAGGGGTTTAAATACAATGGTGTATTTTCAATGATGGTCCACCATCTTGAGGGGTGAGGGGTGGTGGAGATAGTGAAAGGGCTACCCAACAACTTACACAATGAATGACTTTGATAGTGAACGTGATAGGCCGCTCTGAACAAATGTGTTTTGAGGGAGCGCCTGAAACCATACAAATTTTGGATAGTCCTAATTTCTTGGGGTAGAGTATTTCCAGAGGATTGACGCCCTCGGGGAATCTTGGAGTTGGGAGTGGGAGGTATGGAATTAGTTCAAGTTTAGTTGAAAGTCGTTTGCAGAGGCAGCAGTCGGGGTTGGCCGATAGATAGAAATGAGGGAGGGATGTGGGGGGGTGCTGCACTGTGGGAGAACTTTGTGGGTGAGAACAATTTCTTTGAATTTGGTCCTATAATGAATGGGCAGCCAGTGTAGCGACTGGCGAAGAGCGGATGCTCCAATACCGATTTGCCAGATGGATGACTCTGGCTGCTGCATTAAGGATGGACTGTAGAGGGGGTAGTCGAGTAATGGGAGGCCAAGTAATAGAGGTTGCTGTAGTCCAGGCGGGAAAGGATCAATTACAGTGAGGGTTTTTGTTGTTTCCATGGTGAGAAAAGGGCGGATTCTAGAGAGTTCTTTAGGTGTAGGCGACAAGAGCGGGCAAGAGATTGTATATGGGAGGTGAAGGAGAGATGGTGCAAACATAAACCCAGTTTGGGACCTGCTGCCTGGTGGTTATTATGGTGCCGCCCACGGAGAGGGAAAGTCAAATTTAGGGAGGTTAGTAGACCGCGGGGGCAGAAGAAGTTCAGTTTTTGGAGAGGTGAGTTTCAGATAGAGAGCGGACATGTTTTTGGAGACTGCGGACAGACAGCACTGGCGTTCGTAGTACAGCAGGGGTAAGGTTGGGGATGACGTGTATAGTTGTGTGTCGTAGCATAAAGATGGTACTGAAAGCCAAATCTGCTGATGGTCTTCCAATAGGGCCGGTAGAGAGAGAAGAGAAGGGGGCCAAGGACGAGCCTGGGGTCCCCCCCGACAGAAAGGGAGGAAGAGGAAATGACGTGGAGCAGGAAACAAAACACTGAAGGAGCTGTCAGAAAGATAGGAAGAGAGCCAGGAGAGAGCAGTGTCCTTAATACTTGTGACTGGATCTAGACGTGGGAGACGGTGGTAAAACTGTGTCAAAAGCTGCAGAAAGGTCTAGAAAAAATGGCAGAGGTGGTCCCATTAGTTTTGCTGTCAAAGGTCATTGGTCACTTTGATGAGTGCAGTTTCGTCAAATGGGGGGGCGGAAGTGGACTGAAGGGCTAGAAGGGAGTGAGGTGGAGAGGTAACGTGAAAGGGGGGAAAGTAGACTAGGAGCTCCAAAAGTTTAGAGATGAAGGGGAATTGGAGACCGGTCTGTAGTTGTTTGTGCAGGAAGGGTCGAGAGCGGGTTCTTTAGTAATGGAAGTAACGATGGAGTGTTTGAAGGAGGATGGGAAAATGTCAGAGGGAAGTGAGAGATTAAAGATTGTAGTTAGGTGAGTTTGACAACGGAGAGACTGGAGGAGAGTGGGGAATGGGTGGTAGTGCTGTTTTTAGATGAGAGGAAGAGAGGAGTCTCGAGACTTCTTCTTCTGTGATGGGATCAAATGTGGAAAGTGAGCCAGGGGAAATGCGGGATGGTGGGTAAAAGCACTTGGGTGGTTGAGAGCATATTTCCTGATGGATAGTATCTATTTTTTCTATAAAAGTGGGAGGCCGGGGTATCAGCACAAATGTCTTTTGATAGGGGCTTGTGCTTTTGGCCTGAGGAGGGAGTGAAAAGTGTCAAAAAGTTTTGGGGTTGTTGGCTAGTGAGGAGATCAGGGTGGTGAAGTAGGTCTGTTTGGCGAGGTGAAGGGCAGCTTTTTAAGTTCTTAACATAATTAAATTTGGAGAAGTTTTCTGGTGTGCTGGTTTTTCTCCAAAGGCGTTCGCACTCCCTAAAGCATCGCTGAAAAAGTTGAGTTTGCAATATGACCAGGGGTGTTTTACTGTGTGTTTGGAAGTTCTGAGGGTGGGGGCCCGCTACTTGGTCAAGTGTGCTTCTAAGAGTGTATTGTTATGATGAACAGCCAGATCAGGACAGGAAAAAGAGGAGATTGGGGACAGTGATGAGTGTAGGAGTCAGAAAGTGTCTGAGGGTTAATGGCTTGTAGATTTCTGAATGTGTGGTAGGTAGGCTTGCACTGGGTTGGTCGAGGATTTGTGAGCGTGAAGGAGAGAATGTTGTGGTCAAGAGTGGAAGCGGTGAGTTATTTAGGTGGGAGATTGAACAGAGGCGGACAAAGACAAGGTCAAGGGTGTTACCATCCTTTGGGTCTCAGTGGTTGAAAGCTGTGATAGACCTAGAGAAAGTGGTTAGTGATAGAAGCTGAGATGCAGATGTGGAAGTAGGCTGTTAATGGGGATTTGAAGTCTCCCAGAATAAAGAGTTGGTAGTTCTGAGGACATGAAGTGCGGCAGCCAGGCTGAGAAGTGGTCAAGGAACTGGGTGGGCGAGCCTGGGGCCGATATATGACTGCCACTCTGAGGGAGAGGGGACGGAAGAGCATGATGGTGTGGACCTCAAAAGAAGGGAATGAGAGTGATGGAATTGGGGGGATGACCTGGAAGTGCATTGTGGGGACAGGAGTATGCAGACTCCACCACCATGTCTGTTTTCGGGTCTCAGGGAAGGAAGAACTGTAAGCCACCATAGGAAATGGCAGCAGGGGAGACAGTGTCAGAATCCTGAATCCAGGTTTGGTGAGGGCCAACAGATGAAGAGAGTGTTCAGAAAGTAGTTGTGCAGGAAGGATAGCTTGTTGAATACAGACCCTGGATTCCAGAGGGCACAATTAAAAGAAGGAGATGAGGGAGTGCAAAGAATCTTAATAAGATTATTTGGTTTCGATATGAGGTAGGGTGGGATAGAGGTTGGGGGATGGTGGACCAGGGTTGGGGGAGATGTCCCCTGAAATCAGTAGAGTAGGAAGATAAGAGCAAGTAGTTGTTGGAATTGTAAGTAGGTATTTTCTGTGATGTGTTTGGGCAAGATGGGGCTGAGGTTTTTCAAGAAGGAGGGAGTGCATGGGAGCTGTACATGGGAGAGGGAAGTATAGAGGGGCTGATGTGCATGAGGTCGTGATGGAGGGGGATGGGGCTGTGAATGTGGATAGCAAGGGAACACAGGAGGAGAGAAATAAGCACATGTTAAAAGGAAAGCAAAGTGTGGGTTACCTGATTCCTGCCCTGATTAACTGCCATGGATAACTGCCATTTACATGATGCTTATATTCTGTGATGCTTTGCTTATGGACTGCCTGCACCCCACACTCTGTGCTCCCTTAGACTACTCCTAAATATATAGCCCACACTACAGGGTCAGGAGTGAGGAATTGTGGGAGCTGGTTTGGATAATTTGGCAGCTGGGGCCGCACACCAGGGGGTGGTTAGATCATCAAAGGCCCTGACCTGGCTACATCTATATGCTTTAGCACCTTCCCTGATAAGATCTAGAGAGGCCCCAGTCACAGGGATATAAAGCAGTAAGTATTAAATACAGTGCAACACATGAATTATACCAAAGCTTTAGCAGGCGCATTAAAATATGTTGCAAGAGGTAAAGCAGCGGATGACAGCAAGCAGAAGTATGGAGTGCATACCATTAGTATATATTGCAGCAGACAAGACAGGCAGCAGAGGTGGGAATTGTACCATTCAGCTGTTTGCTTTCAATGAATGGAGTGCATACATTAGTATATATTGCAGCAGACAAGACAAGACAGGCAGCAGAGGTGGAATTGTTTACCATTCAGCTGTTTGCTTTCAATGAATGGAGTGCATACCATTAGTATATATTGCAGCAGACAAGACAAGACATCAACAGAGGTGGAATTGTACCATTCAGCTGTTTGCTTTCAATGAATGGAGTGCATACCATTAGTATATATTGCAGCAGACAAGACAAGACAGGCAGCAGAGGTGGGAATTGTACCATGCAGCTGTTTGCTTCAATGAATGGAGTGCATACCATTAGTATATATGCAGCAGACAAGACAGGCAGCAGAGGTGGAATTGTACAATTCAGCTGTTTGCTTTCAATGAATGGTGTGCATACCTGTGTGGAGAGAGAAGAATGATGTTTAATTCCTTGCCATGGATAACTGCCGTTTACATGATGCCTATCTTCTGTGATGCTTTGCTTATGGACTGCGTGCACCCCACTTTTTTTTAGGAATTCACTGAAATGGTGAATTTGAGCATTGTACTACTGCATTTCAATTACATAATTTTTGTTTAATTTTTCACCGCAGAAGCGTCAACCAATCAGTCAAGGCCGAAAGTGTTGGCACCCTTGAAATTGTCCCATAAAATGAAATATTTCTCCCCAAAAATTATTGCAGTTGCACATTGTTTTGTAAACACATGTTTATTTCCTTTGTTTTAAAACAACACAAAAATCCTGAGAAAAAGGCAAATTGGACAACATTTCACACAAAACTCAAAAAATGGGTTGAAACCAAATTGTTGGCACTCTCAACTTATATTTTGTTGGACATCCTTTAGAATAAATAACTGCATTCAATTGCTTCCTATAACCATCATCAAGCTTCTTACACATATCAACTGGAATTTTTGACCACTTGTCTTTTCAAACTGCTCCAAGTCTCATATTTTGAAGATGCCTTCCGAACAGCACTTTTCAGATATGTCCACAGATGTTCAATGGGATTTAGATCCGGACTCATTGTTGGCCTCTTCAGGACTCTCCTACACTTTGTTTGCATACATTTCTGGGTGCTTCTTGAAGTATTTCGGGTCATTGTCCTGCTGGAATCCCATGACCTAGGACGCAAGCCAGCTTTCTGACACTGGGCACCACACTGCGACCCAAAATCCTTTGGTAATCTTCAATTTCATGATGCCTTGCACACAGTCAAGGCACCCAGTGCCAAAGGCATCAAAACAACCCCCAAAATATCTTTGAATCTCCACCATATTTTGCTGTAGGTACTGTGTTCTTTTCTTTGTAGGCCTCATTCTGTTTTCGGTAAATAGTAGAATGATGTAGTTTAAAAAATATGCTCTATATTGGTCTCATCTGTCCACACAACTTTTTCTCAGAAGGGTTTTAGCTTACTCACGTACAATTTGGCAAACTGCAGTCTAGCTTTTAGCTTTTATGTCTCTGGTCAGCAATAGGTCCACCTGGGTCTCCTGCCATTTCAATTCATTTCATCAAATGTCGACAGATAGTTCGCGCTGACACTGATGCACCCTGAGCCTGCATGACAGCTTGAACTGGAACTTGATTTTGGCAGCTTATCTAAAATCCTGACTAACTTGATTGCAAACTTTCATAAATTTTTCTATGTTTGTGAATGTCCTGAAAGATTAGCTACAGTGCCATGGGTTGTAAACTTCTTGATTATGTTACGCACAGTGTACAAAGGAACATCAAGATCTCTGGAGATTGACTTCTAACCTTGAGATTGTTGATATTTTCAACAATTTTAGTTCACAAGTCCTCAGACAGTTCTCTTCTCTTTCTGTTCTCCATGCTTAGTGTGGCAAAACAAACACACAATGCAAGATTGAGTCAACTTCTCGCCTTTTTATTTGTTTCAGGTGTGATTTCATATTGCCCAAACCTATTATTTGCCACAGGTGAGTTTTGAACGAGCATCACATGCTTTAAGCAAGGTTGTTTACCCACAATTTCGAAAGGTGCCACAATTTTGTCCTGCCCATTTTGGGGGAAATTATGTCCAATTTACCTTTCTTTCTCTGTTTGTTTTGTGTTGTTTCAATACACACAACTAGATAAACATGTGTGTAACATAAAGATGTGTAAATGCAATATTTTTATAGAAGAAATACTTCATTTTCTGGAACAATTTCAAGGATTCCAACACTTTCGGCCATGACTGTATATGAATTCATCATCTGTAAGCTCTACGGGATTAACCCTTTTTTATAGACATGTTCGGTGTATACATGATGACAGTAAGCAAAAATGAGAACATCACATGTCCAAGTAATGAAGATAGAGGCATCAACAGTCAAGTTACAGAAGAGAAATTGCAATAGAAAGAGAGATCGGAAATGTTCTGCATAAGATGACATTTTCTGTGTAGTGCGTGATGTGAACGACAGAGTCAATAATGGTTAACCAGTGTGATACAGTGGCTTTATCTATGCATTATGTTTACTTCATGCTACAGGATTGGTCTTAGTATGAATCTAGCTTTCTGGCAAGCTAGCAATGTCAGCGGATAGAGATCAATGGTCCAGTCGACCTTCACACGTAATTATGACAAGGTGGACTTATTCAGCAGAGAAGAGGTCCTCAGAGCAAGTCCAGTGCCCGGCGATGGCAGCAAGCAAGGTTACCTTTCAGCTAGCTGCAGGAGAAGCTCTACTCTGTGACAATAGCAGTAGAGAAGGATTGTGCGGCTCATATTATCATTCAATGAGGATGTGGAGAAGAGGTATTTCACTTGATTGGGAGAATAATGGCAACCATTTATCTGGCTTGCCTCAACCTTTCATATCTCTCATACTGTTTACGAGTTGCATCATCACCAGTATGACGAGACACACAGCTAGTTTGAAATTACTGAAGAATTTGATTTGGGGGACAGGTTGATTTTGGAATAACTTGAAGTCACATAATCTAAAGAGTCAGGGTTCTATCCACTGAAGATAATGTGTCCCAGAATACATATATGTACAAACTGCAGCAATGCTGGCTAGTAACCTACACCTAGAGCACAGTAGTAATATGCACAACTGATCTATAAATAATCCAGAACATATTGCTGGGCATGATTTACACTGTACATGTAATATCGAAGGTATATCTTTATGGAAATCCCTTATAGAATCCATAACTCTCTCTTATGAACATGACTATGTAATGAACACAACCAAATAATAATAATTATAATAAAAAATTTTACTTCTATAGTGCCAACTACAGTTGAGCGATACTTTCCGATACCCTTTAAAGAAATGGGAATCGTAATGGTATCGCCGATATCACTAAATATCGGCGATACCCGATACCGTACCGGAAGTCCCATGTAAGTCTAGGGGAAAAAAATTTATCGAAAAAAAAAAAAACCCATTCTTGCCTTGTTGGTTTAATTTACATGAAGGAAAACAAGAAAGAGTAAGTAAATGTATTGGGGAGGTTGAGGGACATTAAAGGCTAGATGTTTGACCCAACCCAAAAGGAATAGCATTATTTTTTTTTTTTTAGGAAATCGTTCGGATTGACGAACAAATGAAAATGTGTTAACCTTTTTTCTTTTTGTCAAAATGTCTGTTTCACAACTTCCGGTCTTCACCTTTTTAACTTTTCACACACTTTCTTCCCTTCTAATTTTCAGCAGAAATCATCTTTCTCATAAAATTTATTCTTCATCTTCACCTTCTTAATCTTCAAAAAACTTCTTGTATTCATCTTTTGTTAAAATTACTTATATTGTTCTTATTAAACAGTTTTTTCTTCATATTTACTTCTTCATCTTCTTCCTATTCATCCTTTTCATCATATTCTTATTGTGACAGACTTCCTGTACTTGTAATCTGTAAAACTTGAATTTTCATTCTTCCCGTTTTGCTGTCACAAAAGATTTTTTTTAAAAACATATTTGTCCGCGTTCAGTTTACCCCTGCAGCAGCATCAGGCATTTTTTCCCCCGGGGGACCAAAGAGGAGGAACGGACTACCCCCATTTCACTGCTTAGTCTTCTTCTCTTTTAAATTTAGAGCATAATTTTGCTCTTCATTTTGGTCTTATTTCTTAATGTTTTCTCTGCTTTTTTATCTTCTGCTTTTTGTTTTCTGTCTTTGTTCTTATCTTGTAGTTTTTTTTTTAACCTTCTTTGTCCTGTTGGGAGGTTTCAAAAGCCAAGGGGAAATAACGAGGACCACTGACTGTGCTGGAACCCGGGGGTCCAGAAGGAAAAGAGCCAATGCACAAGAGGACCCGCTGACGTTAAATGGGACACGGTTACAACAGGAGTACCTGTGCCCAAACACTACCAAGGGCCACGACGTTTGGAAATCGGATACCGACATGGAGGCACCTAGGCCAAAGGCACTGCGGGAACCAGCTGAGGTACTGGAACCCGGATGATACAGAAGGACAAGAGCCAATGAAAGTAACGAGGACCACTGACTGGGCGGAACCCGGAGGTCAGAGAAGGAAAAGAGCCAATGGCACAACCGAGGACCACTGACGTTACTGGGGACACGGTTACTAAGCAGGAGGGACCTGTGCTCCAAAGCACTACCAAGACCACGACGTTGCTGGAACTCGGATACCGACATGGAGGCACCTACGCCAAAGGCACTGCGGAGGGAAACCCGCTGACGGTACTGGAACCGGGATGGGGAGCAGAAGGTACCCATGGAAATTAAAGTTGAGGGCAGCAGGATGTTTTTGTTCACACAGCAGGGGAACAGCTACATTACTGAACCCCAGTAACAAGGAGCAAGTGTAGACTGTGCAACGCCCCTTCCGAGAAACAACTGGCGGTGTTGTTTAAACCCCGGGATGAGAACAGAACAGGGTGGAGGCAGCAGACTTTTTGCCGTTCACCCCAGCAGGGGGAAAAGCTGACATTACTGAACCCCAGTAACACAGGAGCAAGTGTAGACTTGCTAACAGCACTTCCGAGAAACAACTGGCGGTGTTTTTAACCCAGGGGTGAGAAGAAAAGGTGGAGGCAGCGGGTTTTTGCCGTTCCACAGAGGGGAACAGCTGACATTACGAACCCCAGTAAAAACGGGAGCAAGTGTTAACTTTCAACCACTTCCAGAAACAAGGCGGGGGTTTAACCCGGGGGGAACAAACATGGGAGGGAGCAGGGGTTTTTTCCGTTTACACGCAGGGGAACAGCTGACATTCTGAACCCAAAAAGGGGCAATGTGACTGCAACCATCCCCGAAACAACGGGGGGTTGAACCCCGGGGGAACAGAACATGGGGGAGGCAGCAGGGGTTTTTGCCTTCCACACAGGGGGAAAAGCTGACATTACTGAACCCCATAACACGGGAGCAAGTGTTAACTGTGCTAACACCTTCCGAAAACAACTGGGGTGTTTAACCCCCGGGGTAGAAAAAACTGGGGAGGAGAGGACTTTTTCCCCTTACACAGCAGGGAACACTGACATTTCGAACCCAGTCCGGGAAGTGTTAAATGTGCAAAAACATTCCAAGCAACAACTGGGGGTGTTGGAGCCCAGGGTAAGGGGGGGTTAGGCAAAAAATTGAGTTTTGCTTGTTACTGGCCCTTGAAATTATGATTTTAAACAAGAAAAAAAGTTTTACAAAACAAAAAATAAAAATTTTAATTACAAGAAAAAAAAAATTTTATACTTGACAGTCCCTTGGTTGATAACGTTTAAGGGAACTGAAAAATGGTAAAAAAATTTAAAGCTTTGGGAGATACTCAGGGGGTTCTTTCGGGCTAAGAGAAACCCCAAAAAGAAAAACACTTTATTTTTACACACAACGGACCAGGAAAACTAAGACAATTTAGGGGGGGAAAAATGAGGGGGGACCGGCAAAAAAAAGGGAAAAAACGAGAATATCGCCCCCAAAAATCAAGAAAATTTTAATGAATTTAGCGTGGCAAAAGACTTTTGTATGCCCCCCTCATACACTTTGGGGGGGTAGGGGAAATTACGTTATTAAAAAATAATTTAAAAAATTTTAAAACAAAAAGGGTTTTTTGGGTTTTTTTTAAGCTTTTCTGCCCTTTTTTCACTTTTTGTGAGGAAGAATAGACACAGGGGTTTTTTCATTCTATATAAATTTAAAGGGGAACTGCGCTAACCCCTTTTAAGGGCAGGAAACCCCAAAAAAAACCCCAAATTTTAGGGGGAAAATCAAACTTTCTATCCTTACAAATTTTTTTTAATTTTATTTTTATCCCTGTGATTTAAGACAGTTCGATCCCGTCACTTACTTTCTTCCCAATTTTTCAATATTCTGTTTTTTTGTGTATAAAAAAAGGGTTTAAATTTTTTTTGTTAGCTTTCCCTATGAAAAAACCCGGAGTACCTTAAAAATTTTGCAATTTTTTTCCAACTTTTCTTTTTCCAAAAAAGGTAGAACCACGGGGCCAAAGTCAAATTTTTTAAATCTACGGCTAACAGGGGAAAAAAATTCACATGTTTTCAAATTTTTCAAGAAGGAAAAAAAAAGAAAAAAAAAATCAAAAAGGGCCATAAGCACATGCCAAAAAAAATGGAACAAAAAAAAACCCCAAAAAATTTGGGGTAACAAAAAAAAGTGTTGTTTTTTTAAAAGAAAAAAGTTTTTTTTTTTTTTATGAATAATCTTAAGGAAGGGAAATTTTTAAAAACATAACAAGTAAGACAATGGTTTTGTAATATCACCATCACCAAACGCAAATTTTTGTGACAGTCACAAAAATTTTAAAATTTAAATTTTAAGTTCATAAAATCAATTTTTATAGAAATTAGAAATTTCCCCGGGGTCATAAAAGTGTTTGGATGCCCCAAAATGTACAAAAAAAAAAAACCCTTTAAAAAAAAATTAGGCATTGTTTCAAAATTTAAGTGTGTCCCCAAAAATGTAGGGGAAAAAAAGGGGTACGGATAGCAAAGGTTTATTCAAAGTCTGTATCACACAGTGGACAGCCTCGGGAGGGGGGAAGCCGATTTTTATACTGAGTCAAAAAAATCTGGGGGTAAAACATGCTTTTTTTTCTTGAAGGTTAAAAGGGGGGAAAAAAATTTTTGTTTGCGAAAAATTTTAAAACCGTCAACACTCCCTTTCCCACTGCACGCGGGGGTTAGGGAGCGTGTGGGAATTAGCTACTATAAATGTGAGGTTAGGCGCTTTTTTTGCGCACTAGGGACCCCAAAAAAAAAAACGCAGTAATAATTTAATGTGAAAATACTACACCTAGGGAAAAACCAAAAAAATTACGTTCCCTCTTTAAAAAAATTTCAAACTAACAACAAGGGTTTTTCGCTAAATTTTTAATTTGAATACAGTTTTAACACAACATTGTCCAGGGAGTAACGGGCCCTGTGATCCCCATTACCATAAAATTTTAAAAATCCTTGGGTTGTTTAAAACAGCACGGGGTTTAAAAATTTTCCCCATTGTAGTATGCATATGCTTTTTCTAGATGTAAAATTTTTAATTACATTATTACCTGTTTACATGCGGCCTTTTTTATATAGGGGGTTTTTGGGAAGTTACGGGTTGGGGATCATATGGGTTTTTTTTTTAATGTCTGTCATAAAAAAAACCTCAAGATGAAAAAAAAAGGGGGGTTTAATTTATTGTACATCCATTGAGTGCATTATCTTACAGGGACAGATAAATTCCTTTTTTTAAAGGGTTAATTCTAAGTCTGAAAAATTTCTTTTATTAAATTTTAAAAAAGTGAAGAGAGACATGTTTTATTTTTGTTACCATTTTAATAGCATTGCAAAATTTCCTGTGAGGGAAAAATTTTTTTTTTTTTCCCTAAATTTTTTTTTAAAAATTTATCATTTAGGCCCGCAAAACTTCACAATTTTTGTTTTCAAACTAACAAAACGGGGGACGGCCTTTTCCCCATTTGGGGGATTTGGTCATGTGTTTTTCGTCCATGTGCTGGAACAGGACAAATTTTTGCGTTGACAAGCAGGGAAAATTTGGGTTTTTTTTAACCCCCCCAACAAGAGTTTTTGTTTTTTCTTGGGCACGGGCACTTTAGCAGCAACTGCAGGGGGAGCCCAGGGGGTAAAAGGGGTTTTTTGGTAGAAAGATGAAAATAACGGAGACATGGGTAACTTGCGAACCGTATTTAATCTAAAACGGGGCAGAGGGAAAATTTTTGGGGGGAAACCAGCCCCTTTTTTTTTTCAAAAAATAAGCCGGGCTACATTTTTGGGGGAAAATCGCATGCGAGGTTTTTTTTAAAAACCCCCCCGCAGCACTAAAGACGCGCTCCCCCAATTTCAAAGGCCCCGCAGGGCAAGCCAGCACCCCAATGCATACTGGTAAGCTCTGGCCATTATCCACTTAGAGACCCCCAAAAAAAAATGGGGAAGAGCCAAATTTTTGGGGGTAACTGAGAGGCAAAGCCAAGTACTGTCCCATCTGACGGGGGTTTGTTGCCTCCCCCGGGCCGGGGGCCCCTTTCCCCCGGGTGGTGTAGACATTTGGGGGGCCGCCCAAAAAAATTTTCCCCCTTTTTTAACTTACGGTTTTTCCCCGTGCAGAGGCCTGCGTGTTTCTCCCCTTTTTGGAAAAATTCTACACTCCTCACGCACAGGGGCTGCTTTGTAAACCCAGTAGCACGCAGTGCTCTCGGAAAAAAGGGTTTAAAAATTAGGGTTTGCACCTTTGGGGCCCCTTTGGGACTCCCCATTTTACGCTCCCGGTTAAAGGGTGTGGGTGGGGTTTTTACGTTTTTTCCCCCGGGTTTTCGAGGGTCTAGGAGGGTGTACACCCAAAATCAGAGTCGTGAAAAGTGGGGATGCGGGGGTCTTTCTAGGCCCCGCAGCATGAAAAAACCATGTGCTGCAGCTCCCCCAACTGGCAAAGGGAAAGCGTTTTCTGAAAAAGGTTTATCTCTGCCTCTCTGCTTTTCCCCCCCCCTCGCCCCTACTACTGCTAGAGCGTTGTGTACCTCCCTCTGGGGCGATGTCTTCCTTCCATTGACTCCCCTCCTCATCCTCCTCCCAAAGTGACCCGCCCAGCCCCTTTTTTTAGGAACCACGTTTCGCTGCTTTCCCCGAAGGGGGATGGAAATTTTTGCTCCTCATCCCCCCCTTTCCCAAAACCCCATCCCTTATTGCTTGCAGTGTTTTTGACAGCAAAAAGGGGGACATCAGGCTGACATGCATACGCCACCGCATCCCGGCTCATCAAAAGCACCAAAACTTTTTAAGTCCTTTATATGGCCCATATTAATGGGAAGTGTGGACGGGCAAAATTTCGTTTGATTGCGCCTATGCAGTTAACCCATAACTGCTGGTGCTGCTCACACCCCCTCCAACATATTAACGTTAATTTCCCCCCTGGGGATACGAAAAATGATCTGTTCAGGAAGGCGCAATCTCGTTGCAGATGCAATGCCATTTCCCTGCTGAACTTTGCAAGTAGGGATCAAAGGGGGACCTTGTGGGAGAGTGCATCAAGATCCGGATATCCCTCAAAAAAAAATCGCACACCAAGTTTTAGCAAGTCCGACTGGGAAGTATGAGGTGCCCAAGGGCCCCGACTGCCCCAAAATTGGAT
>JARQOD010013437.1:0-15558 GCA_033576555.1 Oophaga sylvatica
GTTACTAAGGTGAGAGAGGAAATAGTGGAACAATTATTGGTACCTGTACTCTACAGACGGAAAGTGTTGGACATGACCCATTCACATATCCTGGGTGGCCATCTGGACATGACTAAAACTCAAGAATTGGTCATGCAGAGGTTCTATTGGCACGTATGTCATGGGAAATCTTAAAGTATTACAGGTCCTTACACACCTGCCAGCTAACGGCCCCCATCTCCCACTTTCAAAGTCCCCCTGTGCTATTACCCTTCATAGAAGTGCTGTTTGAGAGAATTGCCATGGACTTGGTCTGTCCCATGGTTAAATCTGCTCATGGGCATCAATATATTGGTTATCCTTGACTAAGCTATGCAGCTCCCCTGAAAAACTTATCTGTGAAAAGTATAGACTGCTAGTTTGTCCAATTATTTCCCGGATAGGATACTGACGGAGATCCTGACGACCAAGGAATACCCTTTATGAGTAAGGTAGTGAGGGAACTGTGTAAGGCCCTGCAAATTACAAAACAGAAAACATCAGTTTACCATCCCTAGACAGACATCTTTGTGAAAAGTTTTATTAATCCTACAAAAACTATGAAGCTTTATGCCATAAATTAGATTTTATTAAACAAATTCATTAAAAATATTACAAAATGATGTATATAAATATGGGGACAGAAAAATGCAAAAAAGAAAGGCCTTTTGAGGGTATAGAGGGTTTGAGGATATGGGAGTCACAGTATCAATTTATTAAAGCAAAAGCTAAATCCATGGGTTACAATATCAGTTCATTAAAGTAGATGCTAAACATATGAATCACAGTGTCAATTCATTAAAGCAAGTGCAAAACATGGAACTAATGATTATAGAACTCCAATGAATGGATTCCTTCCTCAATAAAAAAAAACTCCATAGAGTAATAGATCAGCAACCAGATCCTTATTTAATATTGGCAAAAATAAATGTGTAATTTGTAAAAGTGCATAGTGCAAAGTGCTAAATAAAGACTCTGTAAAAATAGCATATACTTGGTAGCATAAAGAAAGAAGATCATTGCTGGTGTGCAGATGTCATACCTAAAAGGCCGTGGCACCCCGACGCTCGTTTCGCTGTTATGCTTTTTCTCAAGGGATTGTGCACAATCTTTCTTTAGGCTACCAAGTATATGCTATTTTTATAGTGTCTTTATTTAGCACTTTGCACTTATGCACTTTTACAAATTACACATATATTTTTGCCAATATTTAAATAAGGATCTGGTTGCTGGTCTATTACTCTATGGGTTTTTTTTATTGAGGCAGGAATCCATGTACTGAAATTCATTCTTTGGAGTTCTATTATCATTAGTTCCATGTTTGGCACTTGATTTAATGAATTGACACTGTGATTCATATGTTTAGCATCTACTTTAATGAACTGATATTGTAACCCATGGATTTAGCTTTTGCTTTAATGAATTGATACTGTGACTCCCATATCCTCAAACCCTCTATACCCTCAAAAGGCCTTTCTTTTTTGCATTTTTCTGTCCCCATATTTATATACATCATTTTGTAATATTTTTAATGAATTTGTTTAATAAAATCTAATTTTATGGCATAAAGCTTCATAGTTTTTGAATGATTAATATATAATTGGAAGTGCCATTTTTTCTAGGCAATATATATATTATATATATGTATATATATATATATATATATATATATATATACATATATATATATATATACAGTACAGACCAAAAGAAGTTTGGACACACCTTCTCATTCAATGATTTTTCTGTATTTTCATGACTATGAAAATTGTAGAATCACACTGAAGGCATCAAAACTATGAATTAACACATGTGGAATTATACATTACACTTTACAAAAAAGTGTGAAACAACTGAAAATATGTCTTATATTCTAGGTTCTTCAAAGTAGCCACCTTTTGCTTTGATTACTGCTTTGCACGCAGAAAAGGTGAAAGGATGGACTTTACATGCCTGGTTCCCACCGTGAAGCATGGAGGAGGTGGTGTGATGGTGTGGGGGTGATTTGCTGGTGACACTGTTGGGGATTTATTCAAATTTGAAGGCATACTGAACCAGCATGGCTACCACAGCATCTTGCAGCAGCATGCTATTCCATCCGGTTTGCGTTTAGTTGGACCATCATTTATTTTTCAACAGGACAATGACCCCAAACACACCTCCAGACTGTGTAAGGCTATTTGACCAAGAAGGAGAGTAATGGGGTGCAACGCCAGATGACCTGGCCTCCACAGTCACCAGACCTGAACCCAATCGAGATGGTTTGGGGTGAGCTGGACCGCTCACCGCTTCAATTTTGAATAAATCCCCAACAGTGTCACCAGCAAAGCACACCCACATCATCACACCACCTCCTCCATGCTTCACAATGGGAACCAGGCATGTAGAGTCCATTCGTTTACCTTTTCTGCGTGCAAAGCAGTAATCAAAGCAAAAGGTGGCTACTTTGAAGAACCTAGAATATAAGACATATTTTCAGTTGTTTCACACTTTTTTTGTAAAGTGTAATGTATAATTCCACATGTGTTAATTCATAGTTTTGATGCCTTCAGTGTGATTCTACAATTTTCATAGTCATGAAAATACAGAAAAATCTTTGAATGAGAAGGTGTGTCCAAACTTTTGGTATGTACTGTATATGTGCACGCATATATGTGTATATGTATATATGTATCTTTGTATCTGTTGTTTTCTATCCAAGAGATTCCGCAAGCCTCTACTGGATTCTCCCCACTTGAACTTTTGTATTACTGACATCCTCAGGGACTCCTTGATATAGCGAAGGAAACCTGGAAAACCGAAGTCACTCCCCATTGGAGCGTCATCTATTACAAGATGTTCCTCCCAAACTTTGCTATGATGACAGCATCCCTGACCGACCTCCTTAAGGGGAGAAAATCAGCTATGGCAAAATAAACTGCGGAGGCGGAGACGGCCTTTCAAGTACTGAAAGTAGCTATTTTCTGGTTGCTCCCGACTTTAAGAAGGAATTTGTAATCCAGACACTTGCCTCAGAAGTCGGAATAGTAGTGGTCCTTTCTCAGGAGATACATGGGGAGGAGCACCTCATTCTCTACCTAAGTAGGAAGCTGTCGGCATGTAAGAATAATTATTCCAGCATAGAAAAGAAATTCTAGGCCATAAAGAGGTTAATAAAAATAGTAATGCTTTCTGCTGTTGCTGGTGAGATTTAGAGAACAGATTAGTCTCCAGACAGCTATCCTTCATGATATCCAACAGGGTGCTACTGAATTAGTAGAAAAATATTATACCCGGCTCTGACAAAGTTAAGGTTTAAAGCCTGTGATTATAGAGCCATTAATAATGTCCCACTCAGAGTATCAAAGTCATATTCCCAGCTCTGATAATGCAAAAACCTGGTCCAGGGCCTCTCTTATGTAGACAAGGTAAGGGCAAAGAAGTTTCATGTAAAGTATGCACACAGATGCTGGGGAGTGCAGCATCATAGCCCCCTCCTTCTCCCTGTTATGGCCATTCTCTGCCAGTACTGCTTGACATCTCAGGTTTCATAGTGCATCCTTGTGCCTGATAACATCAGCATTCACGTTACACTACTGATTCTAGCTATCCTGTTGTGTCTGGAATGGGAAAGTGGGTGGTAGTGGTAGTTTGTGTGACCTGCTAGTTGAGCCACAACAGGAACATGACTGTGTACAGATAATGTCCCAAGGGGGTTTCAGTCATGTTCCCGATGTCCCACTAGATAACCCTGACCATGAGCTCTTTGTGGATGGATCACAGTATGGTGTGGATGGCCAGTTCTACACTGAATATGCTGTTGGTCCATGAAACCATAAAAGGGGAACTGCTTCCCCCACACATGTCCATCTAGGAAGCTGAATTCCGTGCCCTAGAAGAAGCCTGCAGACATTCTAATGACCAAACTGCCACCATTTATGCAGACAGCTGCTATGCTTGCTTTCACAGCTATGGACCTTTATGGAGAGCTTGATCATTCCTCGCAACGGCAGTTAAGTCCATCAAGAATGATAAATCTGTCCAACACCTGATGGAGGCCATACTATTACCCGAGAAACTTGCCATATTGAAAGTCAAAGGCCATGCAAAGGATGACTCAATTACAGCTAAAGGCAATCACCTGGCTGACCAAATACGCTTACCGAACAAGAGACAACCCTGTCGGGGTGGCAGCTGCACAAGTGGCCTCCGTTGTGGACCCACCTGTGACCTACAACCTTCTCCAAAAGCTACAACAGGCTGGCAGTGAAGAATTAGCTGGATGGCAAGAGAAGGGACCTGTGCCATCACCAGAATGACTGTGACATATGGGACAAAGTTTGCCTTTCCTGAGTTCTGTGTCGCATGATGGCTCAAGCCTCCCATGACAATACCCACCAATCATAGACTGCCATGACAGATCTCTTCCATCGGCATTGGTATGCTCCTGGGTTCAGTGTCACTGCAGCCAAACACATCCAAGCCTGTCTAACCTGTGCAGTCAACAATGTGGGACGCACCACCAAGACACCTATGAGATGCACAACAATGTCCCTTTACCCATTCCAGCACCTTCAGAAAGACTACATTCAACTTTCCAAGGATTTACTTATGTGTTTTGACCTCTTCTCAGCATGGACAAAGGCGTACCCCACCGCCAAGGGTACAGTGAAGAAACTGATCTCAGAAGTCGACCACAGAGATGACAGAGGTACCCAAATATCACGGGGCAGTTGCAGAAATACAGGGGACGAGGAACCTGGGCCCCTGAACTGCCACTTAGGCTAATGAAGGGCCCTGTCTTTCCTTAACTTGGGGGTACACTTAGAGGTAGTGAGGCCCAAGTCACCGACCTGTCCCTGTCTCCTGTTTAGCCCTGAGCTAAACCCGCCAACCCCCTTCCCAGGAGATGAGACAGGTAATAATGTGAATAACACCAAAACAACAAAAGGAAAGACAGACACCTAGGGGTTAAATTAACTAAACAATAAACACTTAGCTTTCTCTGCTGTAATGCACCGCACAGCAGAGTAAGGCACCAGATGAAGGAAGCAACTGAAGTACAACTGCTCTCAGCAGCACCTGGCTCCAGCTTGGTTGGTTTCCAAAGGAAGCAATATCACCAACCCCAGCTGAAGCCTCTGGAGACCTTTTAAAGGATGATGGGAGTGGACTCCACCTTCTCCTGACAAGTCGGCGGCAATGTAATTACACCAGCGGCCACCGGGGAAAAGACTGAGATTAACTCCCGGTGGCCTGAAAGGAAAAAGGTTTTAGTATGCAGAGAGATCTGCCACAGATCCAAATGTGGATCGTGACACCACTTTACTGGAGAAGTGATGCAGGAAATAATGTCTGCCCTAAGAGTGAAGCAGGCCTTCATGCTGTGTACCATCCACAAAGTAGGGTAGAGTAGAGAAATTGAATGGGACCGTGAAACTTAAAATCCAGAAAGCCATGGACAGAATGCTTGCCCCTTGCACTTTTCTCAGTGAGGTATACTCCCAACAAAAAGATAGGCCTCAGCCCATATGAGGTGCTAGTTGGGTCAGTCCCTAGGCTAGGGTTGCATTTTACACAGTAGTTCCAGATGCAACATGATAGGCTGTTTCCTTATGTTATTGCACTTACAAAACGCTTGTCTAACATATGCTCTCGAATTTGCTATTCACTTCCTGTCACGCGGTCTTATGATATGTGTACGATGTCAGTAAACTATTCTTAAAAGAACAACACTCTATACAACATATAGATTAGCAACATCAGCATGTAAATATAGAATAGATTTACCTGACACGATATCCGTTGAACTCAGGGTTAATCTTGAGGACTTGATACACTGTCACAGGAAAGAGGAGGACCGGGGGTCTAACCTGACCCTAAACTGGGGTCCTAACTAATCCCTCACCTTGGAGGTACTGATAATGGTTCAGAGGTCCAAGTCTCCAGCCTAACCCTGTCTCCTATCAGTCCCTGAACCCTGTAATCAGTCCTAAGAAGGATACTGATTACCACCAAAGGGATATGGGCTGATCTCTGCTAAATACACAGATTAGACATATAAGACAGACTGGAGAAAACACAGACTTGCATACACACTCAAACACAGAAGGAACATAAATGATCTGGGATATTAAACTCTAAGCAAGGTGAGCTTAAAACAACTAAGGAGCTCTTTAACTTAAGTCTATACAGATACAATCCTATCTGTGATCTGCATGAAGAATTTCACTGGCAACTCCCAACACAGACAACCAGAGATTTAAAGGAAACCAATCAACAAATAATTAATTGCAGCCGGGAGAAACTGCACCCAGTCCCAGAACTGAGCACAGACAGAATTAACTCCCTATCTGCCAAACACAAAGAAACAGCAACTCAGCTGTGAGAAGTCAGAATGTGCAACCGCGACGATCTTCGTGGTGATGCACACATGACAGTACCCCCCCTTCTACGAGGGGCCTCCGGACCCTCAGGGCCAGGTTTGCCCGGGTGAGTTCTGTGGAAGATCCGCACCAAACGATCTGCGTTAATGTCAGACGCAGGAACCCACGTCCTCTCCTCTGGACCATACCCCTTCCAATGCACCAAGTACTGAAGGGACCGGCGATTCAGACGTGAGTCAATGATCTTTGACACTTGAAACTCCAAGTTACCATTGACCACCACTGGAGGAGGAGGTAGAGGTGATGGTATGACTGGTGCCACGTACCTCTTAAGTAATGACTTGTGGAACACATTGTGGATTTTAAACGTAGGAGGGAGGTCCAGACGAAATGCCACAGGATTAATTATGGAACTGATCCTGTACGGCCCGATGAATCTGGGGCCCAGCTTCCAGGAGAGAACTTTAAGTTTTATATTCCTGGTAGACAACCATACCAGATCGTTCACATTAAGATCTGGACCAGAAACTCTCCTCCTATCAGCCATACGTTTATAACGGTTCCCCATAGCACTCAGATTATTCAATACACCTCTCCACACTGAAGCAAGTGACGACGAGAAACGCTCCTCCTCAGGAACCCCAGAAGGGCCCCCCCCATTGAATGTACAAAACTGGGGATGAAAACCATATGCCCCAAAAAACGGGGACTTACCAGTGGACTCGCTCCGCCTGTTGTTAAGAGCGAACTCTGCCAGAGGCAAGAAAGAAGACCAGTCCTCCTGGTTCTCTGAGACAAAACACCGAAGATAAGTCTCTAGGCTTTGATTCAGACGCTCTGTCTGACCATTGGTCTGCGGATGAAAAGCCGAGGAAAATGACAATTGCATCCCCCGACGTAAACAAAATGCCCTCCAAAACTTGGACACAAACTGAGACCCCCTATCTGACACCACATCAGAAGGCAACCCATGAAGTCTCACAATCTCCCCAATGAACACCTGCGCCAGAGTTTTAGCATTAGGGAGGGCAGGAAGAGCAATGAAATGTGCCATCTTACTGAACCTGTCAACAACCACCAGTATGACAGTCTTCCCTGACGACTGAGGAAGGTCCGTGATGAAGTCCATAGACAAATGAGTCCATGGACGCTCCGGAAGTTTCAAGGGTAAGAGGGTCCCAGACGGACGGGGATGAGGGCAAGTAGAGAAATCCCTATATTGGTTATGGTTTCACTGTATAGGTGGGATAGTATGTTTGTCATTTTTGGTTTTTGCGCTATGGGCATATCATATACTTTAATATAAATTTAGTGTGATGCTGCTGCTTTATGCGTCTTTGATGTTATCTGTAGTGAGTATGTTCATGAACCTAGACATGGATTTGTCATCGATCGGCACTTAGATATTAATTGTGAACATATATCGCTTGAGCTGCGTCATCTTCTGCCTATATATGTACATATGCGCACACTTTTTGCTGCAGTTAATATGCTTCTTGGTAGCCATGACTACAAGGTGGGCGGAGACGTGGATACGTCACAAAACATACCCCTCACGTGTGTGCTGCCTTGTCCTATGACGTGTCTCTTTCTCCTCCTTTAGTAGGTCGCGGATTGATGACGTTGCCAGCGTTTTCCTTTTCAGAGACGTTACCTGTGATTGGAGAAGTAGCTGATGGTCCTGTGTCTGGTACGGTTGGGTAGGTTTATACCTACCCTGGCGCCTCTTTGCGATACACACCGGATTGGCTGCAGTGATCGAGTATGCACTGTGGGTGGTTTCGATCGGCCTATAGTTTCCATGACAACGGATCAACACGATTCCATTTATGTATTTATTTATGGTTTAATAGTATCAAAAATGTGTGTTCATGTTCATTGTTTTTTGATTATGTTATACTATATGTTATCCCTATGTCTGATCGTCTATATACACTGCTAGTAGGGTTTTATACGGTGTTGTTATTCTGTATATGTTTATTATGGTGGGCGTGTATTATGATTTGATTGGGCATGATCTCTGTGCCTTTACTATTTAAGACCGCCCCTTTTAACTTGGCTTACACTTGAAAAAGACCGCTTTAGGTCGAAACGTTGTGTTTTTGTGATGGCCTGAATAAAGCTTTTTTCTACAATACTCACCTGGATGGAGCGCTGTTCTTCCTGCCTTGATACGTCTTCTCCAAGTTGGTTCCTTGGACCTGGTACGTGCGCCCCTCTTCCTGAGAGTGCTGTCGACTTGCTTTCTCTACTTGCTGTCTATTGAACCGAAGTCGACCTGCACCCACTCCATAAGGATGGACATCACTACTAATCCAGAGGTTGGTGAGCTGGACAATGCTGTCACGTTTTCATATACGGAAGATGATGCTATTCGCATTTTGTCTGTGCATAACATTGACAACACATTTCTGAGTAAACCTACGAATGAAATGCTCCGTAGGAAATGGGAAAATGAACAAAGGAGGCTCATTTCGTTTGAACTCCATGTGGTCACATTGACCGAATACTACAGAGCACGTAGAATCCCACGGGGCCTACGTCCACATCTGAGACCTACCTTGTTACCAGATAATGCACAGTTCTGTTCTAAGTTTGAGTCTATATCCAATAAATTTGCATTTGATATTATGCTTCTTAATATTGAGTTTTTACAGAAAGAAATGGAGCAGATAAAGAAGAATATCCAGGAGTTTGAGGAACAACTTACTTTGCAGTTGACAGCACAGGATTGGGGCACGATGAAGACTAAGGTAGAAGACAGTTTGATCAAATATCGTAATGACATCGAACTAACAAAACGGTCTAAATGGTTCCGTGACGCTGATGATTATAAAACAGGGCGCATCTTCTCTTGGCAATTGGGGAATCAGGTCCCCCGTTACAATACTGGGGGGAGACGTACTAGACCAACACGAAAACGTAGGGGACCGCAGGACAGAAAACCGTCCAACTTTGGTTTTACAACGGCGGACTCCGAGTCCACTGATGACTCTTGTATGGTTAATACTAATAACAAGAAAGTTTTTTTAGGCAAGGAGAAAGCGGCCGGATCAACCCCAAGAGAAGAGGTCGGAGAGGCGGTAGGAAACACAGGAAACGGAACAGTGAGTCGAGAACAACGACCCATCCGCAATGTCACATTGAAGATGAGGAACAAAGAGGACAATCGGAAAGTACACTGAGGGAACTTGTGGTAAATATTTCCTCTATGGAACTCACAGAAATTGAATTGGACATTTTATCAAGGGGTTTGTCTTTTTGCCCTTCTAATCAACCAGACTGGTTCAATATCGAATGTGATTTACAGTCCTTCTATAGGAGACTTAGGTTGACAACATTTTTTTCTGAAAAATCAGATGTAAACACGGTAAATGTTAGTGAGGATACATATGGCTTTGCCCTGCATAATCTTGGGTTGTATAACAAGAGCAATTTCCTTCCTCCTAGTCAGGACCATTTCGTAGAGTCATATGTTGAACTAGTCAAAAGGGATATTGAAAAATTAAGACGAAATTATAAACGAAAAGGAACACCTAATTTGTCTAAAGAGGAAAAAGTTGCTTTGGAAGCTTTGGCTAAGAATGCCTCCATCACTATTAAGCCAGCCGATAAAGGCGGGCGGTTGTAGTGATGGATAGCATTAAATATAAAGCTGAGATCTTGCGCCAACTCAATTATACTCAGGTATATGAACGTCTAACTCATGATCCTTCTTTTGAGTTTACAAGGGAACTGCGTCTTGTTATTAATGAGTCCTTTACCAATGGTATCATTGATCAGAAATTATCTGATTTCTTGATTGTAGAAAAACCTGTGACTCCGGTTCTATATATACTGCCTAAGGTCCATAAGGATCTATGTAATCCTCCTGGTAGGCCTATTGTTTCTGGTCGTGATTCTTTATTCAATAAGGTATCTGTTTTCTTGGATAAGGTACTACGACGATTTGCTACCTCAGCTAAATCTTATGTGAGAGACACTACTGACTTTTTGGATAAGATCAATGATGTAAGGGTGACGGAATCCACCATTTTGGTATCTTTCGACGTAGTCTCTCTATACACGTCTATAGAACATGAAAAGGGTCTGCAGGCGGTCTCTGTGGCGCTATCGGGCTCGGACATGGCGCCAGAATGTGCACAACTGATTCTCACGCTGCTGGAGCTCGTTCTGAGGAGAAATTTTTTTCTCTTCGGAAATGAGTTTTTCTTGCAGCGTCGTGGTACCGCCATGGGGTCCAATGTGGCGCCCACCTATGCCAACATTTACATGGCGGTACTTGAGGAGCAGTTTGTGTACAAATCCCATCTCTGGCGCCATGTGCGGGCCTGGTGGCGCTACATTGATGATGTCTTTGTGATTTGGGAGGACAGCATGGAATCATTATGTGAATTTCATACGGAATTGAATCAAATTTATCCAGAATTGAAATTTACCATGACATGTTCATTGATACAAGTACAATTCTTGGATACATTGGTCTACAAGGATTGTGATTTTTTGAAAACAGATGTTTTTGTCAAAAGCACAGACAAGAATAGTCTTTTGTTATTTAATAGCAATCACCCTAGAAGAATGGTTAGTTCCTTACCCTGGAGCCAGCTCCTTCGTGTGAGGAGGATAGTTTCAGATGAGGGATTGATTGATGTACGCCTGGATGATATGTGTAAAAAATTTCTGGCGAGAGGTTACCCTACTGACATAGTAATGGGATATAAACATAAAGCCCTGAATATAACACGAGAGGCTTCTCGACATCCACCGTATACGGATTCGAAAGGGAAACGTATACCATTTGTGTCTACCTTTAACCCCGCTAGTAGTGGGGTCGGTTCGATCCTCAAGAAACACTGGTCCCTATTACAACGGGGTCATCCGGCTATTTCTGAGTTTAATTCTTTACCGTTGATGTCTTATCGGAGGGGGCGTAATCTACGGGATCAACTAGTCAAATCAGATTTTGGACCAAGTGGTTTACCTATACAACGCACCCTTAGTACTCCTCGATACGGTAACTTTCCTTGCTTGGGATGTGCATGCTGTAATAACATGTTGAAAGGGGAATTTTTCCATCACCCACGCACTGGCAAAAAGATCTATCTCAGGGAGAGGTATACCTGTACGTCTAGCTTTGTTGTTTATATGGTTGTCTGCCCATGTGGACTTGTCTATGTGGGTGAGACAACCATGGAGGTGAAAGCTCGCATCAGCAAGCATAAAAGTACTATAAGAACAAAATTAATGGATTTGCCCGTACCTAAGCATTTTATTGAGACTCAACATTCGGTTAATCAACTCAGATTTAGAGTAATTGATAGTGTACCGGTGCTTAGAAGGGGCGGTGATAGGACTAGACTTTTGAGGAGAAAAGAATTGAGGTGGATACATAAATTGGGAACTCTTCAACCGGCTGGTTTAAATATAGAGTTCAACCTCAATAACATATAAACACATTAATTACCTACTGGCACATCGGTCATGAACTTCTTATGGAACCTCTGGTTATTCGGTGGGATTTAGCGATCCTATTTTAATCTCTATTGTATATACGAATATCTTTTAACAGTCTTCTCAGTGGTTTAATCCCTATATTGGTTATGGTTTCACTGTATAGGTGGGATAGTATGTTTGTCATTTTTGGTTTTGCGCTATGGGCATATCATATACTTTAATATAAATTTAGTGTGATGCTGCTGCTTTATGCGTCTTTGATGTTATCTGTAGTGAGTATGTTCATGAACCTAGACATGGATTTGTCATCGATCGGCACTTAGATATTAATTGTGAACATATATCGCTTGAGCTGCGTCATCTTCTGCCTATATATGTACATATGCGCACACTTTTTGCTGCAGTTAATATGCGTCTTGGTAGCCATGACTACAAGGTGGGCGGAGACGTGGATACGTCACAAAACATACCCCTCACGTGTGTGCTGCCTTGTCCTATGACGTGTCTCTTTCTCCTCCTTTAGTAGGTCGCGGATTGATGACGTTGCCAGCGTTTTCCTTTTCAGAGACGTTACCTGTGATTGGAGAAGTAGCTGATGGTCCTGTGTCTGGTACGGTTGAGTAGGTTTATACCTACCCTGGCGCCTCTTTGCGATACACACCGGATTGGCTGCAGTGATCGAGTATGCACTGTGGGTGGTTTCGATCGGCCTATAGTTTCCATGACAACGGATCAACACGATTCCATTTATGTATTTATTTATGGTTTAATAGTATCAAAAATGTGTGTTCATGTTCATTGTTTTTTATTATGTTATACTATATGTTATCCTTATGTCTGATCGTCTATGTACACTGCTAGTAGGGTTTTATACGGTGTTGTTATTCTGTATATGTTTATTATGGTGGGCGTGTATTATATTGATTGGGCATGATCTCTGTGCCTTTACTATTTAAGACCGCCCCTTTTAACTTGGGCTTACACTTGAAAAAGACCGCTTTAGGTCGAAACGTTGTGTTTTTGTGATGGCCTGAATAAAGCTTTTTTCTACAATACTCACCTGGATGGAGCGCTGTTCTTCCTGCCTTGGGACGGGTATGAGGGGTCTTAGAGCGAGCACAAACCCCACAGGACGCGACAAAAGTTAAAACATCTTTATTAACGTTAGGCCACCAAAACCGGCGAGAAAGGAGATCTAAAGTAGCCTTACTCCCTGGATGTCCTGCTAAAGCAGAATTATGATGTGCCTCAATAACCTTTTGTCTCAACTGATTTGGGACAAACAGTCTCCCTGGAGGTCCTGCAGGGGCGTCCCCCTGAGCCTCTAACACCTCCTCCTCAAGCTCAGAACATACAGCCGACACTACCACCCCCTCCTGAAGGATAGGAATCGGGTCATCCATTTTCCCGGCCCCTGGGAAACTGCGAGACAAGGCATCAGCCTTTACATTCTTAGACCCCGGGCGATAAGTGACAACAAAATTAAACCTGGTAAAAAACAACGACCATCGAGCTTGTCTGGAATTCAGACGCTTAGCAGATTCCAAATACAGCAGGTTCTTGTGATCAGTAATGACGGTGACCGGGTGGACTGCCCCCTCCAAAAAGTGACGCCATTCTTCAAAAGCCAACTTAATGGCCAAAAGTTCCCTATTGCCGATATCATAATTCCTTTCGGCGGACGACAATTTTTTAGAAAAGAAAGCGCACGGATGCCATTTACCAGGGGACGGACCCTTGGACAATATTGCACCCACCCCTACGTCAGACGCGTCCACCTCCACAACGAACGGCTGTGATGCATCTCTTTGGATGAGAACGGGTGCCGAAGCAAAACATTTTTTCAAAGAGGAAAAAGCTTGGCAAGCTTTGTCCGACCATTTAGAAAAATCCGTCCCTTTTCTTGTCATGTCAGTGAGAGGTTTGACAACGGATGAGAAATTACAAATAAATTTCCGGTAGTAGTTAGCAAACCCCAGAAAACGCTGCAGAGCCTTAAGATCCTCTGGCTGATCCCATTCAAGCACTGCTCTCACCTTTTCAGGGTCCATACGGAAACCGGAGGCTGACACCAAGAAACCCAAAAACTGAAGTTCCTGTACGGCGAATACACACTTTTCCAGTTTGGCGTATAGTTTTTTTGTCCGCAAGATCTGCAACACCTGTCTCACATCTCCTGGGAACACAAGATCTGGTGAGTAAAAATTAAAATGTCATCCAAAATACGACCAAAACAGCCCCACCAGATGACGAAAAATGTCATTAACAAAATGTTTGGGAAAACGCTGGTGCAGTAGTCAGACCAAAAGGCGTGACAAGGTCTCATAATGTCCCTTTCCCGGGGTGTTAAACGCCGTTTCCACTCAATCCCCCTCTTTATCCTAATCAATTATACGCCCCCCTGAGATCCAATTAGAGAACCATTTGGCGCCAACAATTGATTGAAGAGATCAGGAATCAGAGGGAGTGGATACGGATCTCGAACAGTAATCCGATTAAGTTCGCGGAAATCCAAGCAAGGCGTAGGCCTCCATCTTTTTTCTTCACAAAGAAGAACCCCGCGGCCACTGGGGAAGATGAAGGTCTAAAAATGCCCTTTGGCCAACTTTCCGAAATATAATCTTTCATAGCCTGCCTCTCAGGCCCGAAAGGTTATATAACCTAGTTTTTAGGTAACTTAGCATCAGGAAGTAAATTAATAGAGCAGTCCAACACGCATGAGGAGGCAAATCCTACAACCCCTCCTCAGAGAACACATCCCCAAAGTCCTCCAAAAAAGGAGCAAAGTACTAGGCGCGACCGCACTGATGACTGTGTTCATGCAGTTACTTTTGCAAAACCCCCCATTGGCTTATATCTCTGGACTGCCAATTAATCACAGGGTTATGTTTAACCAACCAAGGAAGTCCCAACACAATAGGAGTAGGTAACCCTCCAACACATAACAAGATAATAGTTCCCTATGTATTGCCCCCACCCGAAGGTCAATGTTATGAACCTCATGAACAAAGCTACCTTGGCCGAGAGGCCTGGCGTCAATGGAGAATATAGGGATCGGTTTGACCAAAACACTCAGATCATACCTTTAGCCTGAGCAAACTGAGCGTCAACCAGATTAGCCCCGACCCACTATCAAGAAGAACAAAAATCTTCCACTCTCGTACCAACCACCATCTCCACTGGTACAAGGAACTGAGAAGAACTAGCGGACGAATACATACTCCCAGTTGTCGTCCACCACACAACCTGGATTAACAGTTTTTCCCCCGGGGACTTTTTGCTCAACAAGGCACGGGATGGAAAATCCCCCAACAAAAGTCCCTCTTTCCCGCAGAAGAAACACCTTCTAGTCCTGCGGGGTACCGCCATCCCCTCCTACGAAATGATGTCCCCCCAAATGCATAGGCTCCTCCGAACAGACAAGGGGAACCTCAACACAAGGGACTTTAGTAGTAGGGGGAGTAAAAAACAGGGGCGGAGTTACCTCGCACCTCTCCCGAGCCGTCTATCATACGGATAGCTAGGGCCATAGCAGCCTCCATGAATGGAGGAGAATCATACTGAGCCAAAACGTCCTTTAATTTGTTTTAAAGCCCCTGACAAAACTGCTCCTAAGAGCTGGTCATTCCACTGAGTATCTGTGGCCCATCTACGGAACTCAAAGCAAATTCCTCTGCCGACGATCTCCCTGCTTAACTACGTAATTTTGTCTCAGCAAAGA
>JARQOD010013438.1:0-15556 GCA_033576555.1 Oophaga sylvatica
ATCATCCAAAACATTTTCCCTCATTTCCCATAGATACCCCTTCCCGGCATGGCTGAAAAAATCACTTCTTTACAAAAAATTGGATTTTCTAAAGGAAAATCTAAAAATTGGCTCAGGAAAGGTACAAAAAAGACAAAAAATTTCGAAACGCCCCAGCTTTAAAGGTGAGTTTTGGGTCTGGGAAACCCCAAAATTTTAAAATAAAGATTCCTCGCAAAATTGGGGGAAAAATAAACTTGGACCTTATAAGACTAAGTTATAATCTGTTGCTTTGGGTCTTCACGCCCAAACTATGAGAATCCACCCTGTTTTTTCTGTTCCCTACTAAAGGCTGCAACCCCCAATATTTTCCCCGGACGCTCTTCCCTTGCCCTGCCCCGTGCTGGTCGATGGTCGGGAAAGAATTTTGGGGGAAAGGTTCAGATTCCGGGTTGTACAGAAATCAGTTGCATATTTGTTAAAGGGCGGGGCTACCCAGTGGGGACAACTCGGGGAACCAGTCAAATGTAAAGGCTCCTCCCTGCTCCGCCATTTATAAAGGGGGTACCCTGAAAACCCCTGGTTGAGGTAAACCCGGGAGGTTGCCCTTAAGGGGGATAATGTAAGGTTCTTTGTCTTTTTGACATTTTCCTTAACTCATTTTCCCGTCGGCCATTTTTTTTTCTGTTTTTCCAGCCGCCTCAGTTAAAAATGGAGTTTCCATTTTTCATTTTCCCGCCCGATTCCCCCCTTCTTGCTTCTTAAGCACCTCAGCTAAACAAACGTGCTCCTGAATCAAGCCCAGTCAGCCTGTGCCTACCCGGAAACCAGGTTTTTGGACCCATTTTTTTCCTACTGGGAATTTGGGAAACCTTTTTGGATTTTGGAAACCTCTGTCGGGTAAATCCATGTTGCAGGGGAATTACGGTACAGAGAAGAGCCCGAACCTGCTTGGGAGTTTTTGTAGAGCTGAATTTATTTGGCCTGCTGGTCCCTGCCTCTTTTTCCTCAAATGTGTGACCTTTTCTGCATGCTTTAAAAGTATCCCAAATCATTTCATACAACCTTGTCTCATTTTTCCTCGCCCCAAGCACAAAACGCTAAGGAACTGTACCTTCTGACACCAATCCTCCTGTCTGGCGGGGGTCCAC
This sequence comes from Oophaga sylvatica, assembly GCA_033576555.1. Lineage (NCBI taxonomy): Eukaryota > Metazoa > Chordata > Amphibia > Anura > Dendrobatidae > Oophaga > Oophaga sylvatica. The sequence continues at coordinate 1,131 of JARQOD010013438.1, forward strand.
CTGAGGGCTGTTCCCGGATTTTGGTACCTCCGTCGACCATTTCTTTTTCCGGTGATAGCCCCGAAAGGAGAGTGGATGCCCCTTTCTTACGATCCCTCCAAAATTTTGCCACAAAATGCACACCCTGCAACACACTTTCAGGGTACCCCATGCAAAGGGACCACTGCAGCACAATAAATTTTAAAATGTTTCTCTGAGGGTAGCGCCAAAGGGAACGAAAGGGCCTTTTTTAAAAACCTGCCACCACCACAAAAATCACGGTTTTTCCCCTAAAGGGGGGAGACCGGTAATAAACCATGGAGAGATGAGTCCATGGCCTTTCGGGAACCAAAGGGTAAGTTCCCCAGCCGCCGGGCTAGGGCGGCTTTGGAAGGGGCACAAACCCACAGCAAAATGAATTTCAAACATCGGCCCCCTTTTTGAAGGGCCACCAAAACCCCGGCTACTGCCTCTCTAGGGGCGTGATACCGGGATGAGCACAAGCTGCCAGAAACTCCTAAAAAAATTAGGCCGCAAAAATTCTAAACAAACAATTTTTTCCCCTGGCCTGGCCGCCGAGCTAGGAACGAGCCCTAAAAATTTTTTGTTCCAACTCGTCAGACCCCCCCCACACCCCCCCGGACGAAAAAGGAGGAGGGTGGCTCGGGGGGGACACAGGGTAAAAACTTCTTGACAGGGCTCCGTTTTTAAAACATTTTGGACCCTCAAAGAAGGAGAATTAAATCGTGAAAAAAAAAGTGACCAACGGGCTTGTCAGGTAAGCCTCACAGATTCAAGGTATGCCAAAATTTTTTTTGTCTGTGAAAACCCGTGATAGGTGAGCCCCCCTTCTAAAAGTGGGCCCCCATCTTCGAAGCCAGTTGCCGCAAGAAGTTTTCTATTTCCTACTCGTTTCCTCCGGAAGGGGAACTTTTTGGGAAGAAAGCACAGGGTTTTTTAGTTAGTAAGGGGGGGCCCCACCCCGGGGCAACACAGCACCCACCCCCCCTTCAGAACATCCACCCCCACAAAAAAAGGTTGGGCGGGGGCTGGCTGAACCAAACTGGGGCGGAATGAAACATTTTTTTTAAACGCTGAGAAGGATTCTTACAAGTCTCGACCAAATTTTTACTCACACCCCCTGGGGAAGATCAGTGGTGGGTTTTAAAACCCCTTGTAGAAACCTTTAATGAACCCCGATAAAGTTTGCAAAAACCCAAAAAGCGCGGAGCCCCTTGAATCTCGAGGGTGAACCCGTTACAAAAGCCCGCACCCTTTGGGTCCATACGAACCCCCCACCGGGGCACATCAGCCCCAAAAAAGCAGTTCCTAACGAAAAAGGGAAAATTTCTCCATTTTACAAACAATTGTTTTTTCCCCCGATTTGGGAAATTGTAGATTTGCAAATGGGCTGACTGTCCGGGGAATATATCAAAATTACCAAAAAAATGATAAAAAAACGCCTTCGGTCGAAAACACAACTTGTAAAGTTTGGGAAAATAGCGGGGGCATTATTAACCAAATGGCATCACCAGTTTTCAAAGAGTCCCCCTGATGTAAGAACCCCTTTTTCCATTCGTCCCTTCCCCACCCTTATCAGGTTTTAGCTCCCCGGGATCAATTTGGGAACCCTTGGGCCCCCGATAATGGTTTCAAGGCTGGAATGGGGGAAGGGGTAAGTGTTTCCCAACCGTTATTTGTTAAATTTCCCCAAAATCGAGGAAAAGGCCGCAAAAAACCCCCCTCTTTCTTTTCCAAGAAAATCCGCGCCAAAACGGGGGAAACGAAGGCCTAATTGCCTTTTGCGGGGCTCTCAGCTATGTAAATCCTCTGGCTTGGGGCTCTGGCCCGGGCAAATTTAACAACCCACTTAGGTAACTTGGCTCCAGGTACTAAAACAAGGCACAATCAAAAGGGCTATGTGGTGGCGGCCTCCCCTCGCTTTCGGGAAAAAAACTCTTCAAATCCTTCAGGTATTCCCGGGAAAACCCTCCCGAGACGACGACCCCGATACAGATTTAACAGATTGCAAGAGGTCCCCCGGTTACAAACATTTTTTCCCTGCTCCCCCCGAGTGATCCCCCCGTCCCCAATCATGGTTGGATTATGGCTTGAAGACAAGGCACCCCCCTACCAGTCCCGCAGGCAAATTTTCTAAACAAACAATTCTTTTTCCCCATGAGTGGGGCCCACTTTCAGAAAAAAAGTTCAGACCCGAAATGATACCGCCCGGGGAAGAGGGGAGAGTCAATCCCCCAAGTTTAACAGGACCTGAAAACCCCGACTGCCCTTCTTAAAAATCAATTCCGGTGTCAACAAATTAACGGAACCACAGTCAATAAAGGGGGTAGTCGAACAGGACCATCCCAAGTTCCAGTTCCCCCCGAAACACAATTTTTGCAAGTGAGGAAAAATGTACCGAAGGCTGGGTAGCCCCTCGACTACACCCGCCTAGTCGTTTTCCCCCCACCTTTTAAGATGCAAAAGGGGGGGCTCCTTTTTTCCCCAATTCCAGATTCCCCCAAAAGAAACACAACTGCTTCCACGGCGGTTCTTCTTTCCCCCCACATTGTCATTCACCCCCAAGCCAAAGGAGGGGTCCGGGTCTCATTTCCCCGGGGGAATAAGATTTCCAACTGCATAATCCTCTAGCCCGCAGGGCGATCCCTGCAAACCGCTTGGGTCATGGCACCGTTTTGAAAAAGGCTGGAAATGAGTTCGACAGAACCCCTTGGGGGGTTTCAAAAGGCTGGACTGTCCCCGTAAAAATGTGGGATTGGGTCAGGGGTTTTCTGACTGGGGTTATAAAGGGAGTCCCTTCCATAGGGTTTCCGGGACAATTTTTCGGTCTCAATCCTTTATTCCTGTTTCCTTGGTAGCCTGCTGTGTCTGTCTGAAACTCCGCTCTAAGCATTTTTTTTCTTTTTTTTTTTGTGTGGGTTTTTGCATTTTGTCCCGCACTCTGGGGGGCCTTTGGTCCCTTGGGGGGTTTTGCTCTCGTTCAGTTCAGCCACTGTGTTGTACATTTTCTTTTTCCAGTTTTTTCCGTGGTGTGTTTTGTTTTTGGTTTACCAAAACCCAAAAATGTTATGTTTCGGTAGCTGAGGAGGCAGGAAAAAAGGGGAAAACCAAGCGTTGGAATCTATGGGAATTTCATTAAACCCCACAACCACCACAACTAAGGCAGCCCGGGGGCGTTCCTACGTTGGTCCTAGGGCGCCCGTCCAGCCTGAAAACTAAATACACCTAAAGAAGAAATAGGAAAGCTAACGCCCCGGGAGCAAACCCCCAAAAAAATGAAACCCCCCAAACATGTAATGGCTTTTAACAAGAGGAAATACAACACAGAAAAAAAAAGTATGAGCAAACGCGGGGGCCCCAAAACTATCTAAATAAAAAAAGGTAGGGGGCTTACGGAAATCCCAGAAAAACCTGAAAAACACCCCAACTCTACTAATTTAAAAATCACCTGAATCACACCCCTTTACCACCAAAATTAGTTTCTGGGTAACAAACAAAACGCAGCCACGAAAAAAGCTGGAAAAAAGCAAAAGAACAAAACTCGGGCTGAAACAAAAACTGAAGGGCAAACCCCCGGGGGACCCTGAGGCCCCCCCAGAAGTGCGGGAAAAAATCAAAATCAAGCACAAACACAAAACAGAAAAAGATTTTCTGTTAGCAGAAAAAGGACACACACAGAGGTACAAGGGGAAAATGGAATGAGGGTTCAGACCAAACAATTGATCACCGGGGCAACCCTGAGGGAAAAAATGACCCCCTTAATAAGACCAGTCAGTAACACTGATTCCCAGTCCCAAAATTTTCACTAGCCCCGCTTGTAACCCCCGGGGGAGCCTCTGTCAGAATCATCTCAAACCATTCCCAACATACCCCCCTTGAGGGGGGTCCCCAAACCCTCATTTAGCAACCAGGTCGGTCAGATGAGTTCTTGTACCCGGATAACCCCTCCTGCAGGGGTCCGAAGAAAACCCCCAAGAAATTGTCTTCCTGACCAAAACCCCTTTCCTTTTAAACCCAAATACGGGAGTTTCCGTCTAGAAAAAACAAACCAAAATTTTCTCAACCCTACTCCAGTTCCCTAAACCAAAACAGGAAAGGGGGCCAGCCAAAAAACCACTGCTAAACCCACCCTTAAACAAGGACTTGGGAACACGTTAGGGATTTTAAAATGTCCCTAAAAAGAAGCAAACGAAAAGAAAAAGGAAAAATCTCCTTTTTAAGGTCCAATGAACCTGGGCTTAAATTTGGAGATGTACTCTCATGGGAAATATTTTTTGAGGACAACCAACCAAGTCCCCCACTTTAAAACCGAGGCCATCAGCCCTATGCCGTTACAAACCGCTGGGCCTTCCCCAAAGGAGGGACAACCTCTCCCTACCGGGCCCCAACGTTGCCGCTCCACAACGAGTCAACACTGGACAACAGAAGCCCCCGTCGTCCTGAAGAAATCGAGGGTGAAACCCAGAATTTCAAAAAAACGGAGACCTCAAAAAAGGGAGAGCCGCCTTTATTTAAAGGGAAACTCACCAAAGGCAAAAAAAACCCATCACCTGATACAGACAAAAGATCTTTAAAAAATCTCCAATGTCGTTTTTCTCCAGTTTGACCATTGGGCGAGGATGAAAAGCCGAGGGGAAAAACAATGAACACCCGTTTGAACAAAAAGTCCTCCAAAACTGAAACAAACTGGACCCCTGTCAGACCAATTTTCCGGAAAGCCGGTAAACGAACCCCCACGTCTGGGGCCCCGGCCCCCAAATTCCCGGGAGGAAGGCCTTAGGTAATGGCACAAGTGATCATTTTAAAAAACCCTACAAAAATTCCCAAAGGTGGCTTTCTCTGAAAACGGGAAATGGGAAATAAATCCAAAAGAATGGGCCCCTGGTCTCTTGGGCACAGGAAGGCATCAAAAAACCCACTAAGCGGGGCCCAGGCTTTTGACGAGAGCAAGCCCCGCAGGACGCCAAATTCCCGACATCACGAGACAATGGGGCCACCAAAAGGACCGACAAACCAATCTCGGGTCCCCAAAAATTTCCGGGTGCCCACCAAGCGGAACATGAATCTCAACTTTCACACTCTTTTTTCCTTGGGCCGGGGACAAACAATTTCCCACAGGGCAGCGCTCGGGGCCCCCTCCTGACACCCCCCCAGGCAAGTCTAAAATTTTGGCGAGAGGGGGAAAGAACTAAAAATTTCTTTCAAAATAACAGAAGGATCAGTAACTGGAGAGTCCGAAAGGAAAACTCCTCGGGGGGCCCGCCTTAACTTTCTTATGCCAGGAAAAAGGGAAAACCACAAAATTAAAACGTGTAAAAAAACAAGGCCACCGGCCCTTCTGGATTGAGCCTTGGCAGTTCCAATAGACCCTCCAGCCAATGTCTCCACTCTTCAAAAAGCCCACTTCATGGCCAAAACTCCCGATTACCCCTTTCATAATTACGTTATAGGAGAAAATTTTCGAGAGAAAAAAGGCACAAGGGTTTACTTTTAGAGGCTCTGGATCTTTTTGGGACAAAACGGCACCTGCCCCAATTTCAGAGGCATCAACCTCCACCTGAAATGGCAGAGAAAAACATCAGGCTGCCGTTAGAACAGGGCAGAAGTGAATCTCTGCTTAAGTTCCTGAAATGCAGAGACTGCCTCAGGAGGCCAATTCACCACATCAGAACCCTTTCTGGTCAAATCAGTTAATGGTTTAACAATAACCGAGAAATTACCAATAAATTTACGATAAAAATTGGCAAAACCCAAAAATCTCTGAAGAGCCTTTAATGAAGTAGGTTGGACCCAATCACAGATGGCCTGAACCTTGACCGGGTCCATTTCAATAACAGATGGGGACAAAAATGAATCCAGAAATGAGATCCTCTGTACGCCAAAAAGACACTTTGATCCCTTCACATACAGAGCATTCTCTCTCAAAATCTGGAATACAGTTCGAACATGTTTCACATGAGAGTCCCAGTCATTAGAAAAAAATCAAGATATCATCCAAATAAACAATCAGAAATTTGTCCACAAAATCCCTGAAAATGTCATTCATGAAGGACTGGAAGACGGAAGGAGCATTAGTGAGCCCAAAGGGCATCACTAGGTACTCAAAATGCCCTTCAGGGGTATTGAATGCCGTTCTTCCATTCATCCCTGTGCTTAATGCGAATAAGGTTATACGCCCCCTGAGGTCAAGCTTGGTAAACCAAGTAGCGTTTTTCACCCTGGAAAACAGGTCAGAAATCAAGGGTAACGGGTATTGATATTTCACAGTAATATTGTTCAAGAGACGATAATCAATACACGGCCTTAATGAACCATCTTTTTGGCCACAAAGAAAAAAACCGGCACCTAAGGGTGAAGAGGATGGTCTGATATGACCTTCTCCAATGATTCCTTGATATAAGACCGCATAGCGTCATGTTCAGGTACAGACAAGTTAAAAAGGCGACCTTTAGGGAATTTACTACCCGGCACTAATTCAATAGCGCAGTCATAGCTCCTATGGGGAGGCAAGGAAGCAGATTTACTTTCGCTAAACACATCAGAGAAATCAAACAAAAAGTCAGGAACATCCTGAGCCTGGGGGGAGGCAGAAAAAACAGGAGTGTTGGTATTAACACATTGGCAGCCCAACTGGTTACAGACACAGATTTCCAATCCAAAACAGGATTATGAGACTGTAACCAAGGGAAACCCAGCACGATAATGTCATGCAGATTATATAGAACCAAAAATTTGCAGCACTCCTGGTGATCAGGTTTCAACCCTCATTATCACCTGAGTAGAAAACTGGGGTTTATTCTCAGCCAAAGGGGTAGAATCGATCCCCAGTAGGGGAATAGACTTCTGTAGGGGTATCAGGGAAACCCACAACGTTTAGCAAAATCATAATCCATCAGGTTAATAGCTGCTCCAGAATCAACGAAAGCCTGAGCAGAAAATGAGGACAGAGAGCATATCAGAGTGACAGTTAATAAAAACTTAGTCTGAACACTACCCAAGACAACTGAGCGTGCAAAACGTCTTCCCCGCTTAGGGCAGACTGAAATAGCATGAGAGGCATCACCACAGTAGAAACATAACCCATTGCGCTTTCGAACTCATGACGCTGTGCCCCAGACACCACTCTATCACACTGCATGGGTTCAGAAGCTGGCTCACAAGGCAACACCATTCCACGCATACTTCTCCGCTCACGCAAACGTCTGTCATTTGATCGCTAATGACATAGAATCATTGAGACCAGAGGGGACAGGGAATCCCACCATAACATCCTTTACATTATCTGACAGACCCTTCCGGAAAAGGGGCCGCCAAAGCGTCGTCATTCCATTTGGTCAGGACTGCCCACCTACGGAATCTCTGACAGTATAACTCAGCGTCATCAAGCCCCTGATTTAATGCCAACAAGGCTTTTTCAGCTTGATCAGTGACATTAGGCTCATCGTACAATAACCCAAAGCCTGAAAAAACGCATCAACATCACTCAAAACAGGATCCCCAGGTATCAGGGAAAAAGCCCAATCCTGAGGATCGCCGCGCAGGAGAGAGATGATAATTTGAACCTGCTGCGCTGCGTTTCCTGAGGATTAGATTTTAAGGCAAAAAACAATTACAATTATTTTTGAAAATTCTGAAACTTAGCTCGATCCCCTAAAAACAAATCTGGCATGGGGATCCTAGGTTCCACAACAGGCAACCTAGCAAGATATGCAGCAATACTCTGAACCCTCAGTGGCAAGCTGATCCACACGGCCAGACAACTGTGCAAACTCATTGGGAGAAAAGATCCTCCCCAGCACCCAGAGATACAGAGGGAAAAAAAAAAAAAAATGCAACAAACAGAAAAATATCTCTGACAACTCTGACAACCTTTTTTCTTTCAAATTTTTTTCCTTCTGTGAGTACCATACGATTTTCAATTTTTGGGCCGGTGATACTGTTTATGTTTCGGTAGCTGAGGAGTGCAGGAAAAAAAGGCAATACACCAGAGCATTTTGGAATCTATGGGATTGCAGTACCCTGACTAACCACCACAACTAGAGGCAGCCGTGGAGCGTTCCTACTTGGTCCTAGACGCCTCGTCACAGCCTGAGAAACTAACTACACCAAAAGATAGAAATGGAAAGCTAACTGCCCCGGAGCAGAACCCCAAAGATAATAGAAAGCCCCCAAACATGTAATGGCGGTTAGACAAGAGGAAATACAGACACAGAAAGAAAATAGTATGAGCAAACGCTGGGGCCCAAACTATCTAAATAGAAAAGGATAGGAAGGGTACTTACTGCAATCCCAAAAACCCTGAAAAACACCAACTCTACTAATTTCAAAATCACCTGAATCACACGACCCTGCCACCTAAATTAGTTCTCTGGTGTAACAAAATCAAAACAGCAGCCACTGAAAAAGCTGGAAAAAGCAAAAGAACAAAACTCAGTGGCTGAACTAAACTGAGAGGGCAGAAGCCCCCGGAGGGACCCTGAAGGCCCCCACAGAAGTGCAGGACAAAATGCAAAAATCAAGCACAAACACAAAAGCAGAAAAGACTTATCTGTTAGCAGGAGAAGCAGACACGACACAGCAGGCTACAAGGGAAACTGGAAAGAAGGATTCAGACCAGAACAATTGATCACCGGCAACCCTGATGGGAAAATGACTCCCTTATATAAGACCAGTCAGTAACACCTGATTCCCAGTCCTCACAATCTTCACTAGCACCGCTTGTAACCACCAGAGGGAGCCTCTGCTCAGAACTCATCTCAAACCCATTCACAACAGAGAACTAATTTAGGTGGTAGAGGTCGTGTGATCTCAGGTGTTTTTGAAATTAGTAGAGTTGGTGCTTTTCAGGGTTTTTTGGGATTGCAGTAAGTGCCCTTCCTATCCTTTTCTATTTAGTAAGTTTGGGCCCCAACGTTTGCTCATACTATTTTCTGTCTGTGTCAGTATTTCTTCTTGTCTAACCGCCATTACATGTTTGGGGGCTTTCTATGTTCTTTGGGGATCTGCTCCGGGGCAGATAGCTTTCCTCTTTCTATCTTTAGGTGTAGTTAGTTTCTCAGGCTGTGACGAGGCGTCTAGGACCAACGTAGGAACGCTCCACGGCTGCCTCTAGTTGTGGTGGTTAGTCAGGGTACTGCAATCTCATAGTTTCCAACTGCTCTGGTGTATTTCCTTTTTTGCCTGCTCTCCTCAGCTACCAAATCATAACAGCATCCTCCAGGGAGTCAGGTGGAGCATGAAGTGCCAGGCATCCTTTAGACGTTCACACAGGCCTCTACGGAACAACCCCCGAAGGGCGGCATCACTCCACGAAACCTCGGCTGCCCAACGTCTAAATTCAGAACAGAACCACTCGGCCGAGTGCTTCCCCTGACAGACACTATCACCTTGTCCTCAGCCAAACGCACTCTATCGGCTCATCGTAAATATGCCCTAAGGCCTCAAAAAATGCATGCACACTCATTCTCTCTGGGGCAGAAGAGGAAAGAGAAAATGCCCAGGCTTGCGGGGCCCCCCTAAGCAGGGACATAACCACCCCCACCTCTGTTTCTCATCCCCAGAGGAGCAGGGTCTCAAAGAGAAAAAAAGTTTACAGCCCTCCTTAAATACTCTAAAATTACTTTTGTTACCAGCAAAAGTATCTGGTAACTTAACCGGGGGTTCGAGTGAGACTAAAAAGACATCTCTAGCCCACTCCTGCTGAAACCCTGCGGATAGCGCCCCCTGAACCGAATCCGCAACCTTCCGTTGGGATTGGGCCAGAGTTTGGTGCTCCAAATTTAGCTTCTGCAGCAACTGAGTCAAGTGTTTCACCTGCTCAGTAAAGAATGCATTGGGTCCATGCTGCAGAGAAAAAAAAAAAAAAGTTCAAGGTCAGTTTATAATATCAAGATAAACCGCTAGGTGGGCACTTACCAGCGGTTTCAGCAGCTCTGACAGTGGGAGCCTGGAGCCTCCGACGGCCTGTGACAGCGGTACTCACAGCGCCCGAGTGCTGGGCAAGACGATAGCAATACAGCAGAGCTGGAGTTAGCAGAACACCAAGTGGTGAGTGTACTACCAGGACCTGCGGTCATGTGACCCCAGGGGGCGGAGCTTAGCGTCCTGTAGCTGGGGATGAGTGCAGGAGCTACTGGGACCCTGGAGAATGGAAAGGGGGTCACCGGACACCAGGTAGAGGACGGGGCACCAGAGGGAGACGGAATCCAAGACAAGCCGAGGTCAGTAAACGTGAGAGACAACGCAGTACACAAGAGCAGGCAAATCAAGAATAGTCAGGGACGTGGCAGGAGTCAGAAAACCAGAGAAGCATATACACAGTACAGAATCAAGAGGCAAAATCACAACGGGAAACAGAACCATACAAACAAACTAGAACACAGGCACAAGGCACAGGCAATCAGGGGTCAACACACTCAGCCAAGGGCAAAAGTATAACTGACGGGGATTGGAGCTTCCTAGGGCTATAAGAAGCTCTCCCCGAACCAAAGAGAGGCCACAATAATAAACCCCAGGTGTGCAGGTCAGAGCCCGCACTAGGATCAAGACATTAACCCCTGGTGTGCAGGCCAAACCTGCACTGGGATCATGACAGATTTGTCTTTCTATATCAATTAAGGAATCTGCTTCTCTGACCTTCTAGGGTCATCAAAACACAATACCAGACCCCAATCAGAGGGCAATAAAACTTTCCCTCCTTATCTATGAACTGTTCCAATATTTATGTTCATCCCTCTGCCATAATGACAGTTCTGCTTCACGTCACTTGTCTTATCTATTGCATTATTCCTGTGTCCTTTTGTGTATATAAATATGTGATTCTTCAGATTTTGTATTAGTCTTTGCCTGATGAAGAGACCTGAGTAGTCTCGAAAGCTTGCAATTTGTTACCATCTTTTCAGTTAGCCATTAAAAGGTATCAACTACTGAGGACTCTCAAGTCTAAATATTTTTCTTTTATGAGGTAATAACTCAGAAACGCTTCAACGAATCCTAGCGATTCTGAGATTGTTTTTTCGTGACATATTGGGCTTCATGTTAGTGGTAAATTTAGGTCGATAATTTTTGCGTTTATTTGTGAAAAAAATGGAAATTTGGCGAAAATTTTGCAATTTTCAAATTTGAATTTTTATTCTGTTAAACCAGAGAGTTAGTGGACACAAAATAGTTAATAAATAGCATTTCCCACATGTCTACTTTACATCAGCACAATTTTGGAAACAAATTTTTTTTTTGTTAGGAAGTTATAAGAGTTAAAAGTTGACCAGCGATTTCTCATTTTTACAACAAAATTTACAAAGCCATTTTTTTTTAACGAACCACCTCACATTTGAAGTTAACTTTGAGGGGTCTATATGGCAGAAAATACACAAAAGTGACACCATTATAAAAATTCCACCCCTCAAGCTACTCAAAACTACATTCAAGAAGATTATTAACCCTTCAGGTGCGTCACAGGAACTAAAGCAACGTGGAAGGAAAAAATGGACATTCTTTTAATTTTTCCAACAAAAATTTTCTTTTAGCATCATTTTTTTTTTATTTTTTACATGGACAACAGGATGAAATGGATCCTAATATTTGTTGGGCAATTTCTTCTGAGTACACCGATACCTCATATGTGGTCATAAACCACTGTTTGTGCGCACGGCAAGGGCTCAAAGGGGAAGGAGCGCTATTTGACTTTTTGAATGGAAAGTATCTGGAATATTTAGCGGTTGCCATGTCGCATTTGGAGCGTCCCTGTGTGCCTAAACATTGGAGCTCCCCCCACAGTGACCCCATTTTGGAAACTAGACCCCCCAAGGGAAATTATCTAGATGCATAGTGAGCACTTTGAACCCCCAGGTGCTTCACAAATTGATCCGTAAAAAAAAGAAAGTACCTTTTTTTTTACAAAAATTTTCTTTTAGCCTCAGTTTTTTCATTTTCACATGGGCAAAGGGTAAAATGGATCCTAAAATTTGTTGGGCAATTATCCTGAGTACACAGATACCTCATGTGGTCATAAAAACCACTGTTTGGGCGCACGGCAGGGCCCAAAAGGGAAGTAGCGCCATTTGACTTTTTGAATGAAAATTAGCTCCAATCGTAGCGGACACCATGTCGTGTTTGGAGAGCCCCTGTGTGCCTAAACTTTGGAGCTCCCCCTCAAATGACCCCCTTTTGGAAAAGACCCCTAAGGAACTTATCTAGATGCCAGTGAGCACTTTGAACCCCCAGGTGCTTCACAGAAGTTTTATAACGCAGAGCCGTGAAAAAAAATGAATTTTTAGCCCCCATTTTTTATTTTCACAATGGTTACGGAGAAATTGGACCCCCAAAAATTGTTGTCCAGTTTGCCTGAGTACGCTGGTACCCCCATATGTGGGGGGGAACCACTGGTTTGGCACACGTCAGGCCTCGGAAGGGATGTATGACGCTTTGAAATGCCGACTTGATGGAATGGTTTGCGGGCATCTTGTTACTTTTACAGAGCCCCTGACGTGCCTAAACAGTAGAAACCCCCACAAGTGACCCCATTTTGGGAAAATAGACCCCCCCCCCAAAATTATCCAATGTGTGGTGAGCACCTTGAACCCCCACGTGCTTCACAGAAGTTTTTTAATGCAGAGCTTACAAGAAAAGGTTGCACTCTAAACATACTGAAGCATGACAATATGGGAAAACATTAAATTTTGAATAGCAATATGGCTTTGGAGTATAAGGAAAAATTTGAGACGCTTAGTATAACATTTTGCCAAATAATAAAAGCCCACCAACCATCGTCAAGGTGGTCTCAAGTCTGGTGAGTCCCTGACCTATGTGAACATACCTCTATGGAAGTATGACGTTTTGAAATGCCGACATTGATGGAATGGGCTGCAGGCGTCATATGACGTTTGCAAGCCCCTGATGTGCCTAAACAGTAGAAACTCCCCACAAGTGACCCCATTTTGGAAACTAGACCCCGCAAGGAACCTTATCTAGATGTGTGGTGAGCACTTTGAACCTCCAAGGGCTACACAGAAGTTTAAACGCCCGGGCATGAAAATAAAAAAATCAATTTTTTCCACAAACATGATCTTTTAGTCCCCAATTTTTTTTTTTCCCAAGGGTAACAGGGGAAATTAGACCCCAAGTTGTTGTCCAAATTTGTCCTGAGTACGCTGATATCCCAGTGTTGAGAAAACTACTGTATGGGGACACTTCGGGGCTCGAAGGGGAAATGTGATTTTTAAAATGCCGACTTGATGGAATGATCTGCGCGTGTCATGTTTCGTTTGCAGAGCCCCTAATGTGCCTAAACTGGGAAACCCCCCCAAATGACCCCATTTTGGAAACTAGACCACCCAGGAACTTATCTAGATGTGTAGTGAGCACTTTTAACCCCCCCCAAATCCCTTTACAAAGTTTATAACCCAGAGCCATTGAAAATAAAAAAAACATTTTTTTCCCTCAAAAAAATTTTTTTTAAGCCCCAATTTTTTTTTTTAAAAAAAAGTAACAGGAAAAATTTTGGGCCCCAAAAGGTTTTTCCTGTTTGTCCTGAAAAAATGGAAACCCCCCTTTGGGGGGGAACCTCTTTTTGGGGCAACTCGGGGCTGGGAAGGAAGTGGGACTTTTTGTAATACCGATTTATGGAAGGGTCTGCGGGGGTCATTACTTTTAGAACCCATGTTCCAAAAACAGTAAACCCCCCCCAAGTGACCCCTTTTTGGAAAACCAAAAACCCCCAAAACCCCTTTAAAATGTGGGTTTGAGAAATTTTGAATCCCAAAGTTTTTCAAAAAATTTTAAACCAGGGGCCGGGAAAAATTAAAAAATTTTTTTTTCCCAAACAAAATCTTTTAGCCAAAAAAAATTGGCCCCCAAAAAGGGGGATCACCAAACCCTATCTCATATAAAAAAGGAATTTTTTTAAAAAAACAACATCACACAAACCCAAAACACAAAAGTTAAAAAAAATTTAAAAAATGCAGTCCATAAAAGTTTCCCCACTAAAAATTAAAAAGCGGGGACCCCGGGACGGGGGGAAACCCCTCCCCCACCAATCTTCCACCCGGGCATGGCAATTCTTACCCTGGCCAAAGGAAAAATCAACCGCACACCACGGACCATAGGGGATTGAGACCACCAGGACAATTTTTTTGGGGGGAAAATTTTTTTTTTTTGTGCATTTTTAATCAGTATCACCCCAGGGTGGCTTATCTTTGTGTACATCCAAATAATGCCAACCCCCTTTCAGGGGTATACGTTATAATGCATTGTTTTTCCACCTTTGGCCGGACAATGGGGTTGTTTTTTGTTGATATTATAAATACATTTAAAATGACCTAGCTGGGGGTATTTTGGACCAGCATTTTAATTGGTTTTTTAATGTGTGACGCTTTTTGGAAAGTTTTGTTTTGTTCAAAAAAAATTTAAATTTTTTATTGAATAGACTT
>JARQOD010013439.1:0-15556 GCA_033576555.1 Oophaga sylvatica
TATTGCTATGTCACACTACTAAATAGTCTGATATGCCTCTACTGGCAATGCTGAGAAGTGTGCGTGAATGAATATCAAGCTTTACAGTTACCTTCCTGTGCATTTTCCAGGAGACATGTGTGCCTTGCGAAGCTGGGCCACACACAGTCTCCACATCTCCAAGAATCCTTGCTGTTAGATCTGCAAGGTCTACTTCAAGCAGAGGTGATCTCTCAAGTGCCACAACAGGAGATAGGCAAAGGCCACAATTCTCGCTTATTCTTGGTAATGAAGCCCTCAGGGAAACACAGGGTTATCATAAATCTGAAACCCCTGAATCAGGTGGTCAAGTACAGACGATTCAAGATGGAATCGATCAGATCAACAATCCCGCTCATTGGACAGGATTGGGTGATGGCTACAGAAGATCTGAGGGATGCCTATTATCATATGCCGATCCATCCGGACCACAGGAAGTTCCACAGATTTGCAGCTTCCCACGGTCACTGGGTCAGCCATTGCCAGTTCAACGTCCTGCCGTTTGGCGTTTCATCAGCACAGTGGGTATTTACCAAGATGGGTATTTACCAAACCCAAGGTTTGCATCATCCCCTATCTAGACGACTTTCTCATCGTCGCACCATCCATCCCTCATCTGAACTCAGATGTGGCGGAAATCCTGAAATCCCTAGGCTGGATCGTGCATTTGGAGAAATCAGATCTTCATCCTTCATCAAGGAAAAAAATTCCTGTGAATTCCTTTCAATTCAGGGGAAAGAACATTCTTCTTGCCCAGGGATCGTCAATGCGACCTTGTCCAAAGAATCTCCAGGTTCAAAGACCAGAGGGTGCCAACCTTAAGGGACTCAATGTCTATTCTGGCATCACTAATAACAAAGAAAAGACTAAGCACTCAACTTAATAATTTATTAGTAGTATCTTCAAAACGTTTCGGTCTTGGTGACCTTCATCAGTAACTACTTATATGTATATAGAAAATGGCTCCTAGAGAGACAGGTGCCCCAAGTGAAGAATGCTGCACAAAAATAAGCGTGGCTTATGACAAAGCTCTGTGGTAATGCCGAGTGTCTAATATTGCGGTATCCACCGCTATGAAGACTGGGGCTGAACCAGGACGCTATCTGCGCAGTCTAGATGTCTTCCCTTAGATGTGAGAGGCGCCATTGAGTTTCAGCTCCCTCCAATGATTCTATTGGGTTCAAATCTGGAGGGAAGGAGATTGTTAGACAAATTCTTGAGATACATGACCCCATCCATCCTCCCTTCAATACGGTGCAGTCGTCCTGTCCCCTTTGCAGAAAAGCAACTCCAAAGTATGATGTTTCCCTCACCATGTTTCATGGTTAGGACTGTGTTCTTGGAGTTGTACTTATCATTCCTGTTCCTCCAAAAACAGCGATTGGAGTTGATACCAAAAAGTTCTATTTTGGTCTCATCTGACCACATGGCCTTCTCCCATGCCTCCTAAGGATCATCCAGATGGTCACTGGCAAACTTCAAACGGGCCTGGACATGTTCTGGAGTGAGCAGGAGGACCTTGTGTGCCCTGCAGGATTATAATCTATGAAAGCACAGTGTGTTATTAACGGTAATGTTTGAAACTGTAGTCCAAGCTCACTTCAGGTCATTGACCAGGTCCTCCCATGTAGTTGTGGGCTGATTCCTGACCTTTCTCAGAATCATCCTTACCCCATGAGACGAGACCCTGAATGGAGCCCGAGACCAAGGAAGATTGAAAGTCATCTTGTTTCTTCCATTTTCTAATAATTGAGCCAACAGGTGTTGCCTTCTCGCCAATCTGCTTGCCTATTGTCCTGTGGCAGATACCAGCCTTTGTGTAGGTCTACAGTTTTGTCCCTGGTGTCCATAGACAGCTCTTTGGTGTTGGCCATGGTGGAGAGGTTGGAGTGTGATTGATTGCATGGACAGGTATCTTTTATACAGGTAATGAGATCAAATAGGTGAAATTAATGCAGGTAATGAGTGCATAGTAGGAGGCTTCTTACAGAAAGGCCGGGATTACACTTGCGAGAAACTCGCATGAGTTTCGGACATCAATACCCGGCTGCACTCGGGCCCGGAGCGTTCAGCTGCATAGAAATACATGCAACCGCACACTGCGGTCCCGAGTGCTGGCAGCAGTGCCGGGTATTGAGGTGCGAGACTCGTACGAGTTTCTCGCAAGTGTAACCCCGGCCAAAAACTAACAGGTCTGTGAGAGCCAGAATTCTTGCTGGTTGGTAGGTGATCAAACACTTATTTCATGCAATAAAATGCAATTTAATTATTTAAAAATGATACGTGATGTTCTGGTTTTTATTTTTAGATTCTGTCTCTCACAGTGGAAGTGTACCTACAATAAAAATTGCAGACCTCCCCATTCTTTGTAGGTGGGAAAACTTGCAAAATCGTCAGTGTATCAAATTCTTATTTTCCACACTGTATGTTCATTCCTCTGTAATCTGCTCATATTCCATGTTCATTCCCCATCTAACACGCAGGGAGAATACAACATACACCTGACTATATGGGATATGTGTTCATTCCCCTGTAATCTACATATATTCCATGTTTATTCTCCATCTAACAAAGTCAGGAAATACAATATATACCTACCATATTTATATAGGATATATGTTCATTCCCCTGTAATCTGCTCCTATTTCATGTTCATTCCCCATCAAACTGGCACAGGGAATACAATACACAGCTGTTTATAAGAGACATGTAATGATTCCCTGTAATTTACATGTATTCCGTGTTCATTTCCCCGCAAACAAGTACACGGAATACAATATACACCTCTTTATATGGGACATACGTCCATTCCCTGTAATCTGCTCATATTTCATGTTCAGTGTCCATCTAAGAAGTCATGGAATACAATATACCGTACACCTAATTACATGGGATATGTGTTCATTCCCTACTATCTAAATATATTGTTAATTCCCCCTACCAAGCATAGGGAATGTAATACAGACCTGTTTATATGGAATATGTGTTTATTCCATGTTCATTTCCCACCTAAGAAGCTCAGGGAATACAGAAAAGAACTTGTTTCTTTGGGATATGTGCTCATCCTTCCATAATCTATGTGTCCCATGTTCATTCCTCATCTACAAGCACAGAGAATACAATACACACTTGTTTTATGGGATATATGTTCATTCCCCAATTTGCTCATATTTCATGTTCATTTCGTATCTCACACGCACAGAATATACAATATCCCCCTGTTTATATGGAATATGTGTCCATTCCCCTATTATCTACACACATTGTATGAACATTCCAGGGTTGAAATTCCCCAGAAACCTATTATGTCTCTTGATATTTTTGGACTAATAAATGATAATGTTCCTTCTGCTTAGTACGTCCCTTATAACTGCTTGCAGATGTGGCTTGCATGCGGTTCCAGCCCAGTGTTTGGCCGATTGATAACACCGATCCTATTAGATCAGGCGGACTGCCTGAGCGCTGGCTGTGTAACCTGCTGTTGGCTACCTTTTTCTCTGATTTTTTTCATACCTAAGTTTACCAATTATTGACTATAATACAGAAACTCCATTTCTTTGAACAATCTAGTTGTATTTCTAGGATGCTCTCTACCACCCCATTCTTATCTATAATACCCAAAAGCTGCACAATGGAGCCTTGGAAGTAATAAAGGATTAATAATCTACTGGAATCTTGGCTTCTTTTTTTCCCAATATCTTTGAATTCTAATTGCCTTTATAGCAGCTTCCTGGCATTGAGAACTTCACCAAAGTTCTGCCTCTGCCCATTGTCGTCTGGAGCTGTGTTTCATTTCAGACTTTGGAGGATGCAAAAAAAGTTGTGGGATCTCTTCCATGTGTGCATCAATGTAAAAGCAAATAGTAGGATTACAATGGCGTGCAGCATACCTATACAGTGGCTATAGGTACCCAACCCACTGAGTAGATGAGAAAAGCTGCAGGCACTCTTGGAAGGTGAATGCCCTTTTCATATGGTAATTCCAGGCTTTGGCCATTAGAAGTATCACTTGGGAACATGTGTCTCATGGGATAATGCAGCTACAAGGGACAATTATAAATTGAGTCTCCCAGGGAAAAAAAGGAAGCATACCCTATCTAACATTGGCGTTCCTTCTCATACAGCCTTGTGAAAAACTATGCACCCACATCTCTAAGGGGGTGAGGGTGGGGGGCACCATTTCTTCACTGCATATTATGATGTCTGCATTGGTTGCATAGGTGTAAGTGTAGTCATTAGGCTGGGGTTTCCCATCTTTTTGCTCCCCTAATTCTGTTTTAGGATTACATGCAATGGTATATGGCCACTGATGATATTGGTTATGTGTTGTACTGTCACTGGACACGGTGTTAGAATTTGGACACAGAAATATACCATCACTTTTGAGTTGGAGAACTCATATGTTGGAAGTCATTTAAACTTTCATTGCAAACAACTGTTGGGAGTTTTTCCTAAAAAATATTCCTCTAGGTGGAGCAATCCTGCAGCATCTGCTTTTATGGTGATTCTATAAAATTATTTTTTTTTTTAGGAAATATTTACTCACGTCAATGGGTTGTGTCTGGGGAGGCTGAAATACCAGACACAAACACAGCAAAGAGTGGCGCTGTTGTTAACCAATGAACTCACGGTTCATTAAATGAAAATATTGCAGAAATTCATTGTCATATGAAACGGCATGTACCGGTACAATCTCATGGACCCCCATAGGATAATGAAAAATCACAGTGGCGCCATCTCGGAGTGTAAGAGCACCATAGGGACATGGCCACATAAGCTGGCGCTGGTCACTCACAATCCACTGCCTAAAGATGTTCACAGGGAGTTTTTTTTTACATGAATTTTGAGCCGGATCCCCTTCAAAATCCACATCAAAAATTGCTGCAAAAACTCACTGATGTGGATTTTGAAGTGAATCTGTTTTAAAATCCACTTAAAAAAAACCCTCTGTGTGAACGTGTGCAAATAACACGAGCAGATAATGTAACCCAAACATATAGGAATAGTAATGAAAAAGAAACTGTATTAGCAAATAATACTGCTGTCTGCTATGGGAATGTTGGGACTTGTAGTGCACAATGTAGTCATATTATAGTTGTAGCAGCAAACCAGCCGCACCATGTAAATCCCCACTCCTAGTCAAGTCACCAGGAGTTCAGCTGTCATTCACAGGCAGGAAGCTGCAATAATGGAGCCTGGAGTTCATGGTTTTATAGTATCTAATGGTGGGGAAATGGATTGTAGTGATATTGGGAGCAAAAGCCAAAATAAGATCCAATCAGTGTCCACAAGGGGAGGCCTGCTGGGCATTTAGCATGGAGATTATGTATGCACATATGCTCATGGGGTCATTAGTGGCAATAATGGGAATACATTGCCCCTAATACAATTAATAACTAGTTTGCATCCTGATAATTTTGCACAAAAATATATATATTTTAGTTGAGTGGGTATAAGGGGGGGGAGAGCAAGTGAAAAAAATACAAATACAAAGTAAAAAAAAAAAAAAGGTAAATGAGTTAAGTGCTCAGCAAGGTGCAAAGGGGGAAGGTGAACAACCAATGAATGGTGAGTAAGGGGGAGGGCCAGGAGGGAAGTCCAGCTCCTCAATAGAGTGTCTTCTGGCTCTTCACATTTGGCAGATCGCTGGTCAGGTCAGAAGGTGCTCTTTTAGAGGGTGGGGTGGACCCCTTGGGTTTTGGGTATCTTTGTAGAGTATTTTTTACATTTCTTTTTAGCTTGTGGTTTTGTAACTCCTGCTCTCCAGGTGTTTGGTTGAGGCAGCTACTGCTGAATTTTTACCTAGTTTTGGCTGAAATCTTTATTTTTGGAGAGGGCAATGATCAGCCAACAGGTTAACCCAAATTCTTTTGCCTTCAACCATGGCCACAGGCAGGAAAGTTTGGGGGGCTACACTCACCATTCTCAGGCTTTTTATTTACATCAGGCTAGGTCGGATAATTATGATCAGGGGTACCAGACATTAGGTGACTACCCAACTCAGGGCATGGGTTTGAACCCACCTGCTCCACTGGAGCCCCCCAGTTACTTTCATGGACGCTCACCTCAGATGATGGAGCAAATGCGAGGTGGCGTAGAGAGGGTGAATATTAAGGAGGAGGAAGTGGAGAGCAGGATCCCTGGTGTCCCGTACCACTATCCATATTGGAACAAAGTGTGGTCTGGTAACCCTAATGCCAGCATGAGCAGCCAGCCGAGACCCTACAATGTCTACAGGTCCGGAGTGTACCCGAATCCCGCCAACCGGAGTCCAGTCATGCTGGGAGTACCCGCCGAGATGCTGGGAGTACCCGCCGAGATGCCGGAGGCGCAAAGCAGCCCGTACAGCAGCTCAGTCACCCAGGACGAGGACAAGAAGGAAGAGGTGACCGAGGACCTGCCTGCGGCAGAGGACCCGGGCGAGGTGGCACCGTGCGATGCTGAAGACGAGGTATTATCTGCGTAATAAAGCATTGATTTACTGATCTTCCACCTAATGGAAATATTATCAGTGTATGCATCATCCGATTGGTATTAAAGGTCCAGTCCACCATTGCTTACTGGTTATGTGGGGTTTCTGGACAGTTATTTCATTTATTTGTAATTTTAAAATGATTAAAAAATGGCCTATAGATGAGCGTTGCAGCTTCTGGGGGGAAATGGGTATATGCATTAATGTGACAACAGGGCAGATAACAATTTAATAAAGTCCTATTGAAGGTATAATATATCTACAACATGAAACTGGATAAAACTTTAATCATAACTCCATAATCTGGTTAATGATGCTAAAACGTGGAGCTCTTGCCCCCCTGCCTGTGACCTACACCTTTATACACCCTTATCCTTGATTCTGTGACTTGAGACACCCTTGAGACAATGTTACCGCATGAGTGGCTTAAACTGCATTTGCCTTGCCCTGAAAATTATGGGGGATGGTTGGGTGAGTACAGGAGTTACCAGGACTTCTGATTTCTTGTTCTTACATCGCCTCTAGTGGTGAAATGTAGAATCTACAACAGGAGCCCCCTCCCCCCAGGTATCCAGTCTTCTCATATGGGCCTTTTTCAGACCCTACCCTCGCACCCACCTTGGCTACACCCCCTACTCCCATTTTGTAATTCTTACAATGGCATAACATGGCTGAAGATGCATTTATAGGGTAGATTCACTCTACACTCTAGACTTTACCTTCATTGAACCCTTTTAGTCAAATCTTGGCATAAAAGTTTTTTTTTTTTTTTCCATACCAACCCCCCTCCCCCTCCAAGATCTCTGCTTACTGTCCATTAATGACTATGGTTTCCATTCACACATTTAAAAACTTTAACAGATCTAATACTATTCAAGTCCAGACAAACCTTCGGCCGCCATATTAATACACTATTGCTGCAGGTGTACATAAATTTTAATTGTAAATTGGATATTTGCTCCTAATATTTTTTTGGGGGTAACAGGATTGGGGGTATGAGGATGGCAGACTGCCAACTGTGGGGGGAAATACAGACTTCTCTGTACGGATACAGATGTGACTTATCTTTCTTTGCAGGAACTGCCCACCCAAAAGGAGATGGAGCAGTTTGCCAAAGAAGTGAAACAAAAACGTGTGGCCATAGGCTACACACAATCGGATGTTGGCTGCACCCTGGGCATTTTGTGTGGTAAGTTTATATTTATTATACATATTTTATATATATTTCTACAACTACCAGCATGCTTGCACAACACTGTTCTAGGGTTGTCTTTAGTTTCCTGATGTTTAAGCTGTGACTCATACCTTTTCCCCCCCCCCCCACCACAGGCAAAATGTTCAGTCAGACGACCATCTGTAGGTTTGAATCCCTCCAGCTGAGCTACAAGAACATGTGCCAGCTGAGGCCCCTGCTGAAAAAGTGGATGCAAGACTCTGGCAAAACCTCTAATCTGCCTGAGGTAGGTAACCAGTGTCATGAGTCAGGGTCTTTATAAAGGAGACCACCCTCTGTGCCATATAAATGACCATCATCCCCCTCACTCTCATCCACCAAGCCTAGCTATGTGACTCCGCCATTGTCAGCCCTGCATGACCTACATCCACTCTTATATTTGGGGCACTACCTCAGTGATTGAACATGACTGGTGCAGTACGGCATCACCCATCCCAGGCTCCTCACAACGTGTGGTGCAGATTATTTCATGGCAGGATTGATGTGATATCCCTTTTTATAGCACTTAAAGGGGTTGTCCAGAATGGGGAGTTCATGCAATAGTGCTTGGAATTGTTCTCTGCTTGTGTTGCATTAAAGGGAATTTGTTGGTGCAATTGACCCTCTAAATTGTCTATATGGACATCTAGGTCATTGTAAGCTGGATAAACTGACACCTTGAGATCTGCGATCTGATGTCTATTCCATAGAAATCCATGTTTTTTTCCTAATATGTAAATGAGCTGTTAATATCTATGGGCAGAACACTGACCTCCTTGATAATCTGCCTCCAGACATTAAACTAAATGAAAGGGGTGTTACACGTATGACCCTTAACGACTGACTGTCTGCTCTCCTGACCTACATGTCTCACTCTGGTGATGCCCATTTCACTTAAAATGATCTCTTGGGGCAGGTTCTCAGGAATAATATACATCTTAAAGACATTATCCACTACCCGGACAACTCCTTGTGACACCCCATGCCTGGTCTTGATTAAAATAATAAAAAAAAAAACATACTATCCTGATGCTGTTCCAGCTCTCGCAGTTCTGGGGCAATCTTGCTTGTGACCCTGGTGCCCAAACAGCGCTGGCGTCATTCTCTCCGCCTTCAGACATATTGAACATGAAGATTAAGTCAGATCAGTTGCAGCCCAGACCTCCTCTTCATGTTCAATTTGTCTGAAGGTGGAGACAGTGACGACTGCGCTGATTGGGCACCAGGGTCACATGCCACAACAACCGCACAGGGGACCCGGGAGTGCATGTGCAGACACCGCTGGAACAGCATCAAGAGGCAACTAGAAGCTTTGCTTCGTGTGGTTTTTTTTTTTTTTATATACTCATTGGGTGCCAACTCTGCTTAGATCTCTGCATGAAAGGTGAAATGTAAAGTCTTATTCTGCCCTGCAACCACTTACTTTGTGTATTCAGTTCAACATGAAAAATGTGAAGGTTCTTGCTAACATGGCTGCTCCCGTAATGCTACCTTCTCTTAGGTTCCTGGACATCTTTTAATTAACTGATCCGTCTTCTTAATGTTTAATTCCAGTTGATCAAACAGGAGCAAACCTCGGTTCAGTCTAGAAAGAGGAAACGGAGAACAAATATCGATACGTCTGTGAAGGACACACTGGAAGTTTGTTTTATGAAAAACCCAAAGCCTGGAGCTCACGATGTGGCACAAATAGCAAGAGATCTAAATCTGGATAAGGACGTAAGGAACCAATTTGCTACATGTTTTAAAAATGAAGTATTCTCCAGAGCTGTACTCGCTACTCTGCTGGTGTAGTGGCTGTAAATATCGCATTAATATTACTTTGCCTGTATGTACCCAAAGGTCTTAACAACAGAATGGTGAGTACAGCTCTAGAGTATAATGGTGCATGATTCCACCAGCAGAATGGCAAGTGCAGCTCTGGAGTTTAATACAGGCTGTAATGTGGTATCAGAACAGTAAGTAGTTGCTGATACTAAAAATTGCCCAGTTTGACAAGCCAACAATTGGTGACACTTCAGATCTACTGAACCTAAAGTCTGTCTGTAAGTCCCTACCATCTGTCTTACTACAGGTAGTTCGAATTTGGTTTTGCAACCGCCGTCAAAGAGACAAGAGAAACAGCCCAGTCAGGCACTACAGCGGAGATTCGGGAGACATGCAACACTTGGCCAACATCCACATGGGACCTTTCCATCCACCCAGGAGATGCCAGTCCAGAATTACATGGCACCACCCCTGGGATCCACAGGGCATGTCTATCATGGCTTTAATCATAGGAACGACATGTTCCCACAGCACTTACCCCATGGTATTCTACATGGAAACCATATTTAAATCTTGATTGGGGTTTTTGGCCTTTCTAAGTGAGGTGTAGATAAAGGGCTTGACTCCTCACTTTGGGGAACACAGTATGGCCGCTAAAATGTTCGGGGACTTCAAAATGGCCTCTTATTGCTTTTAGGTTCTAGTTTGACCTTGTTTTAGCTTTGGCCCATGTTAAGCGTTCCTTGCACCATGTGGTCCTGTAGAGCAGGGTTCCCCAACTCCAGTCCTCAAGGCCCACCAACAGGTCATGTTTTTAGGATTTCCTTAGTATTGCCCAGATCATAATTGCATCACCTGTTTAATACAAAGGAAATCCTGAAAACATGACCTGTTGGTGGGCCTTGAGGACTGGAGTTGGGGAACCCTGCTGTAGAGGGATGCTTCCTTTAGGCTTGTGCCTCTTGGGCAGATAATTGGCTTTGGCAAAGTCTTCAGGAAGCAAATTTACTTCTCAATTGAGTCTTGTAAAGATTCCAGAATGTGTGCTGCTTTGGTGATGACACGAGTAGTACTTTGGTGGTGACATGAACAGATATTATGTCTGGTTCCTAACTTTTTAACTTTCTATATTCCAGTGTGTTTTTTTTATTTTTTAATATGACCCTGAGTGAAGTTGTGCAAAAGGCCATCAATCTCAAAATATCCATTAATTTTTATCCTTTATTTACTCTAGTAGCATCCATAGGTGTATTATAGAAGTACTCCTAATTTATTTATTTTTTTTTTATTGTGCTTGTAGCTTTAGTATTAATATACTCCACTACTGCTCTCAGTGCCATTTTTCTCGGTGACATCACCGCTATTTTCAACTGGCTCACTCAGTGCGTGAGCCGGAAGTCTTTTACCATGCAAGTCTATGGGGCCTCGTTCTGACACTCCCTAAACTTGCATGGTAAGTCGCTTCCGGGTCACCAGAGTGCAGCATGACCAGCGTATCGAGTAGTGAAATCTCTAAGGAGGACAGCAGTAGATGAGTAGATTACCGCTCGCTCTTTTATCAATGAAAAGAAAAATCCCATAGGGTCTGTGCACACGTTGCGGATTTGGCCCTGCGGATCCGCTGCAGATCCGCAAGTGATGTACAGTACAATGTATCTCAATGGGAAACAAAACCGCTGTGCACATGCTGCGGATTTTTTCCACGTGGATTTGAATCCGCAGCATGTCAATTCTTTGTGCGGAATCCGTAGCGGTTTTACACCTGTTTCATTATAGAAATCCACGCAGAAAATCCACAGTAAAATGCAGGTCGTTTTACCTGCGGATTTGGCAAAATCCATGCGAAAAAATCCGCAATTGAATCCGCAACGTGTGCACAGGGCCTAAATGGCAGTGCTTCTGTAAGGCATTGGCCAGTGTTTTGCAGAATTCTGGATGCAGCTTTGGATGTGACTCGGCAAAGTAACTCCATATTTGTACAGAATCCCAATGTACAGATGGATGGACCTACTGAGTTTTGTCCATAAGATAAAGTTCACTGACTTACCTAAAGGCTATGTCCCTGATCGGCCAAAATTCCTCACCCCCTCCCCCCCAAAAAAAAATAAAAAATAAAAACCAAAATAAAAAATACAAAATACAAAATTGGCTAAACTTGGTCTTAAAATGACTATTACAAGAACTGTGCATTCTATAGTGCATGTTGCATCTGATCATACTTTTCTTTTAAGTAAATGTAATCAGTAATTGGAAAGACACAACATATTGTGTAAATTCCACACAACTTTCACTAGCTCTATATATACACGAGTTTTTATATATTTTAAGGTTATGACTTTTTACTTTATAGTCCCTAGTGTCAAGATAAATGATTATATTTTGCTTTGCGATCAAATCTTTTTTTCCCATTTCTAACTGCCTCAATTGAAGCTCATTTAACATATCGTGCTTGTAACTTCTAATTGGTCAGTGCATTATTAAAAGTTTACCTCCCAAATTTGCCTTGTCTGTTTTTTTTTTTTTTTTTTTTTTTTTTTTTTTTCCCCTCTGCTTCAGTGTAATGAATGTAGCACCCACATTGTCCGTACCAGTAACCGATCATTGTGGGGTGTAATCTGTCTGTATACAGAAGTCTGTATACACTTGATGAGTGGTAAGATTATTGCCAAAAGAATTGAGTAGACATGGAAGAACTGGCCATGTTTTCTCCCCTATATACTAAACTAACAGCTGAGCCTGCCTGTATCGCCAGGTTCAGCTGATTGCGAGATTGTTGTCGGATCAGTGCTCGGCTGACTTCTCGCTTCTGTGTATGAGATGTCTTGGCCCAACAAATGCCACAGCCTCGTTATACAGAAATGTAACATGTATTGCTAATTTAAGGCTGTGCAGACTAAGGCTATGTGCACACGTTGCGGATTTTTCGCGCTTTTATTCTTGGCAAAAACGCTTAAACGCATGAATTAAGCATCCTATTATTTAGAATGAATTCCGCAATTTTTGTGCACATGGTGTCTTCCACGAAAAAAACATTGCGGAAAAAAACGCATCATGTTCATTAATTTTGCGGTAAATCTGCGTATTTCCCACTACATTATTGACCTAGAATGTTCAGGAAAAAACGCGCAAAAACTGCAATAAAAACATGCGGATTTCCTGGGAAAAAGTCCAGTTTTTCTCAGGAAATTTCTGCAAAGATTCCTGAACGTGTGCACATAGCCTAAGGGCCCCGTCTCATATAGCGACGCACCCGCAATCCCGACAACGATATGAACTTGTCAGGATCGCTGATGTGTCGCTACATGATCGCTGCTGAGCTGCCAAACAGGCAGCGATCAGGACAGCGACACTACGGGTAACGTCGCTTAGTAACCTGCAGTGTACGTTGGATACCAGCCCGCTGATGCAGGGAGCTGGTAACCAAGGTACACATCGGGTTTCCAGGTGCTGCACGGTGCCTGGAAACCTGATGTGTACCTTGGTTACCAGCTCCCTGCAGCAGCGCGCTGGTATCCAACATGCACATTGGGTTTCCAGGCACAGCCCCATGCCTGGAAACCCAATGTGTACCTTGGTTACCAGCTGATCGCTGGTCTCCTGCCTGACACATGCAGCGATGTGTGCTGGCCAGCGGGAGACCAGTGATTAAAAAAAAAAAAAAAAGTCCAGGCATTTCTGACACGACCAGCGATTCACAGCAGGGGCCTCGTCGCTGGTACGTGTCAGACATAGCGAGATCGCTATATGAGACGGGGCCCTAAGTCTTAACTGAGTTCTTAAGCCCCGTCTCACATAGCGATATCGCTAGCGAGATCGGTGCTGAGTCACTAGTTTTGTGACGCAGCAGCGAGCTCACCAGCGATATCGCTGTGTGTGACATTCAGCGACGATCAGCCCCCCTGCCGGGTATCGCTGATCGTCGCTGAAATGTCAGGACATTTTTTTGATCGCTGGTCTCCCGCTGACAGGCACGCATCGCTGCGTGTGACAGGCGGGAGACCAGCGATCCGCTGGTAACCAAGGTACACAGCGGGTTTCCAGGCGCGGGGCTGTGCTTGGAAACCCGCTGTGTACCTTGGATACCAGTTCCCTGCATCAGGGCGCTGGTATCCAAGGTACACTGCGGGTAACTAAGCGATGTTACCTGCAGTGTCCTTGTGCTGATCGCTGCCCTGAGCTTCCTGTTTGGCAGCTCACCAGCGATCATGTAGCGATACACCAGCGATCCTGACAAGTGCATATCGTTGTCGGGATCGCTGGTGTATCGCTATGTGAGACCCAGCCTTTAAAGTGGAGTTTTTGTGTACAATTTGGATACTTCAACCTAAAAAAAAAAAAACACTAACCCAAATCTATATTGCAGTGTCTCTAGATGACAACTTTTGCATATACAGCTATTTTATTTATTTTTTTTTTTTTTCTTCTTGAGCTTTTAAGACATGTTCCAGGTGAATGTTGCCTGAAGCCTTGTGCACATGTGTAGCCCTGGTGGTAGGCACACGCAGTACCCTGGAGAGTGTATGGCGAGACAGCAGTTTAATGCTAAATATTCATTCACTCAACATATACTAGACACACCCTTAGGGTAGTGGAGTTTGCTCTTGAGGGAGTGGTCAAGGTATGTGTTAGAGTGATTTAGTCAGTCAGTGTCCAGACTTCAGAGAGAGAGGTCGTGGAGTCTGTGTCTAGACTTCAGAGAGAGAGGACGTCTGGAGGGAGGAAGGAGTCCAGATTGCTCTATCACCGGCTTTGTAAAGTGGAGTCTAGTATAGGTGCTTTAATTCACCTTAGCCTAGTCAGAGCTGTACTTCAAGCATACACTGGAAGGAAAGAAGAAGTTTAGTGCAGAAAGTCTTCAGCATCCTGTCTAAAGGACGGTATCAGGTTCAGAGACGTGCTCCTGCCTATTGATAACTGAGCATCTGTAGCTAACTTCGTAGAAAGGAAAAGAAAGAAGTGACTACTCGACCCTTGGCTAGTTTGAGTGCTTATGTTACCAGCGTGGACAAGGCGAAAGGCACAGTGGTTTATTGGAATAGTGCTTACGGATTGAAGAAGTCCTGCACATTGCTACCGGTCACTGGGGACCGAAGGATCACTACTGTTTCAAGCAGGGTGATAAGAAAACCAGGAATCTACCGGACCCTAGGTCGCGGCAGACAGCCCCTTATAGTCAGTACGTAACTGGGGTCAGGGGGAGTGAAGACTTTGGAGTCTCTCCCAGGACAAAATAAGAATTGGGCCCCTTTCCCCGGAAAGGGCCCCCTACCAAAAAAGCTGACGGGGCAGTACAGCAAAAGATTGGGCGGGAGTTTTTGAGGGAACTTCGCTTCAGGCTGGTTGTAAATCGTTTTAAAAAGGGAAATAAAAGGGGGCCCCTAACTTTCCAGCTGCTGTCCCCAAGGGTACACTCTTTCCTTTGGGTCAGCCTCCCTGGGAAACCCGCTGAACATCTTTCAATAAAGGTATGGAAAACCTGCCAGGTGAGACTGTGTTCTTTATTGCAAACCCACTTCCCCAATCCCAAAAGCTTTTAAGGGGGCCGTCCCACCTGTTGGGGACCCCACATCAAACTTCCTCACCATCCCCCCAGAGATTTTACAGCGCGTGGAAAAAATTACCCCAAAAACTACAGGGTGGCGTAAAGAACTTTTATTAAACCCATCCCTGTAAATAAATCCCCAAAAAACGCCCCCCCCCGCCCCGGGGCCCCGGACCAAACCACAGGGTACTTTGACAAAAAACCCCAAAATTTCCCCGGGGTCGGGTTGAGTTTCCCCATTGCCCCGGTAATCCCCAATTGTGGTGGGGGGTTTGACAAAACACATAACCCCAACAAAAAAAAAAATAAACATGGCTACTGGGTTTTGCGATTCCCCGTTTTTTCCAAAAAAGAGTTTTTAAAGGGGAAAGGCCCGCCAAACCCCTTGTAGGGTGTGAAGTGGTTTTTTGGACAAGTGGTACAATAAATTAAATTTATTGGGTTTCCGAAAGGTCGCGTTAAAATGGGCATGGATTCTCCCTACAAAGCTATCATTGTTTTTGACCAAAAGAACTGACAGTGTCACTTAAAGGGGCCCCCCCCC
>JARQOD010013440.1:0-15533 GCA_033576555.1 Oophaga sylvatica
TCATCGTACAATAACCCCAAAGCCTGAAAAAATGCATCAACATCACTCAAAACAGGATCCCCAGGTGTCAGGGAAAAAGCCCAATCCTGAGGATCGCCGCGCAGGAGAGAGATGACAATTTGAACCTGCTGTGCTGCGTTCCCTGAGGACTTAGATTTTAAGGCAAAAAACAATTTACAATTATTTTTGAAATTCTGAAACTTAGCTCGATCCCCTAAAAACAAATCTGGCATGGGGATCCTAGGTTCTACAACAGGCAACCTAGCAAGATATGCAGCAATACTCTGAACCTCAGTGGCAAGCTGATCCACACGGCCAGACAACTGTGCAAACTCCATTGGGAGAAAAGATCCTCCCCAGCACCCAGAGATACAGAGGGAGAAAAGAAAAATGCAATAAACAGAAAAATATCTCTGACAACTCTGACAACCTTTTTTCTTTCACAATATTTTTCCCTTCTGTGAGTACCATACAATTTTAAATTTTTAGGCCGGTGATACTGTTATGTTTCGGTAGCTGAGGAGTGCAGGTAAAAAGGCAATACACCAGAGCAGTTGGAAACTATGAGATTGCAGTACCCTGACTAACCACCGCAACTAGAGGCAGCCGTGGAGCGTTCCCACGTTGGTCCTAGATGCCTCGTCACAGCCTGAGAAACTAACTACACCTAAAGATAGAAAGATGAAAGCTATCTGCCCCGGAGCAGAACCCCAAAGATAATAGAAAGCCCCCAAACATGTAATGGCGGTTAGACAAGAAGAAATACTGACACAGAAAGAAAATAGTATGAGCAAACGCTGGGGCCCAAATTAACTAAATAGAAAAGGATAGGAAGGGTACTTACTGAAATCCCAGAAAACCCTGAAAAGCACCAACTCTACTAATTTCAAAATCACCTGAGATCACACGACCTCTACCACCTAAATTAGTTCTCTGGTGTAACAAAATCAAAACAGCAGCCACTGAAAAAACTGGAAAAAGCAAAAGTACAAACATCAGTGGCTGAACTAAACTGAGAGGCAAAAGCCCCCGGAGGGGACCCTGAAGGCCCCCACAGAAGTGCAGGACAAAATGCAAAAATATAGCACAAACACAAAAGAAGAAAATGTCTTATCTGTTAGCAGGAGATGCAGACACGACACAGCAGGCTACAAGGGAAACAGGAATGAAGGATTCAGACCAGAACAATTGAACACCGGCAACCCTGATGGGAAGGTGATTCCCTTATATAAGACCAGTCAGTAACACCTGACTCCCAGTCCTCACAATCTTCACTGAACAGACCAGTACCGCTTGTAACCACCAGAGGGAGTCTCTGCTCAGAACTCATCTCAAACACATTCACAACAGTGATCACTGTAGTACCTGTACATTATACACTATATACAGAGCTCCAGTGTATAATGTCACTCGTGATCTCCGTATTACCTGTACACTATACACTATTTGCAGAGCTCCTGTGTATTATGTCACTGGTGATCTCTGTATTACCTGTATACTGACACTATATACAGAGCTTCTGTATATAATGTCACCGGTGATCACTGTATTACCTGTATACTGACCCTATATACAGAGCTTCTGTATATAATGTCACCGGTGATCACTGTATTACTTGTACACTGACACAATATACAGAGCTCCTTTGTATAATGTCACTGGTGATCACTATATTACCTGTGCACTGACACTATATACAGAGCTCCTGTGTATAATGTCACTGGTGATCACTTTATTACCTGTGCACTGACACTATATACAGAGCTCCTGTGTATAATGTCACTGGTGATCACTTTATTACCTGTGCACTGACACTATATACAGAGCTCCTGTGTATAATGTCACTGGTGATCACTATATTACCTGTGCACTGACACTATATACAGAGCTCCTGTGTATAATGTCACTGGTGATCACTATATTACCTGTGCACTGACACTATATACAGAGCTCCTGTGTATAATGTCACTGGTGATCACTTTATTACCTGTGCACTGACACTATATACAGAGCTCCTGTGTATAATGTCACTGGTGATCACTGTATTACCTGAATATTATACACTATATACAGAGCTCCTGTGTATAATGTCACTGGTGATCTCCGTATTACCTGTACACTATACACTATTTGCAGAGCTCCTGTGTATTATGTCACTGGTGATCTCTGTATTACCTGTCTACTGACACTATATACAGAGCTACTGTAAATAATGTCACTGTGATCACTGTATTACCTGTACACTGACACTATATACAGAGCTCCTGTGTATAATGCCACCTGTGATCACTGTATTACCTGTATACTGACACTATATACAGAGCTCCTGTGTATAATGTTACTGATGATCACTGTATTACCTATACACTATATACAGAGCTCCTGTTTATAATGTCACTGGTGATCCCTGTGTTACCTGTGCAGTATACACTATATACAGGGCTTCTATGTATAATGTCACTGGTGATCTCTGTATTACATGTACACTACACACTATATACAGAACTTCTGTGTATAATGTCACCAGTGATCACTGTATTACCTGTACACTGACATTATATACAGAGCTCCTGTGTATAATGTTACTGGTGATCCCTGTATTACCTGTACACTGGCACTATATACAGAGCTCCAGTGTATAATGTCACCAGTATCCTCAGCACAGATATTACTGTATTACATATTGTGTCACATAGGAACATCATTAGTGTTCATTCCATAGATGCAACAACCTAAGGGGTGAAGCATCGAGGGTAGATGTTGTTAGGGTGGGAGAGTCCAGGGTAGATGATGTTGGGGTGGGAGAGTCCAGGGTAGATGATGTTAGGGTGAAGCATCGAGGGCAGATGATGTTGGCGTGAAGCTTCCAGGGCAGATGATGTTGGGTATGAGAGTCCAGGGCAGATAATGTTGGGGTGAAGCATTCAAAGCAGATGATGTTGGCGTGAAGCTTCCAGGGCAGATGATGTTGGGGTGTGAGATTCCAGGGCAGATAATGTTGGGGTGGGAGAGACGGGGCAGATAATGCTGGGGTGGGACAGTCCATGGCAGATGTTGTTGGGGTGGAAACATCCATTGCAGATGATGTTGGGGTGGGAGAGGCCAGGGCAGATGATGTTGGGGTGGGAGAGTCCAGGGCAGATGATGTTGGGGTGGGAGAGTCCAGGGCAGATGATGTTGGGGTGGGAGAGTCCAGGGCAGATGATGTTGGGGTGGGAGAGGCCAGGGCAGATGATGTTGGGGTGGGAGAGGCCAGGGCAGATGATGTTGGGGTGGGAGAGTCCAGGGCAGATGATGTTGGGGTGGGAGAGTCCAGGGCAGATGATGTTGGGGTGGGAGAGTCCAGGGCAGATGATGTTGGTGTGGGAGAGTCCAGGGCAGATGATGTTGGGGTGGGAGAGGCCAGGGCAGATGATGTTGGGGTGAGAGAGGCCAGGGCAGATGATGTTGGGGTGGGAGAGTCCAGGGCAGATGATGTTGGGGTGGGAGAGGCCAGGGCAGATGATGTTGGGGTGGGAGAGGCCAGGGCAGATGATGTTGGGGTTGGAGAGTCCAGGGCAGATGATGTTGGGGTGGGAGAGTCCAGGGCAGATGATGTTGGGGTGGGAGAGTCCAGGGCAGATGATGTTGGGGTGGAGAGGCCAGGGCAAAAGATGTTGGGGTGGGAGAGTCCAGGGCAGATGATGTTGGGGTGGGAGAGTCCAGGGCAGATGATGTTGGGGTGGGAGAGTCCAGGGCAGATGATGTTGGGGTGGGAGAGTCCAGGACAGATGATGTTGGGGTGAGAGAGGCCAGAGCAGATGATGTTGGGGTGGGAGAGTCCAGGCCAGAGAATAATATAATGCAATGATATTGTATATACAGCCCCGCGTGCGCCCATCCCCCGCTGTCCTCGCATGTATATATCGTACTCTGTACATACAGGGCACCTCTTGCCGTCATACGTGACCCTGCAGGGTTTCTGCCATCACAGCACATTGTTATCACAGCTGCATTATTCCACATATTTCACCTCTTCATCTATAAGACATGAAGGCCACACGCTGCGTCCTCAGACCACAGTCCACCGGCGTCCTGCACTCCGGACCTCAGCCACCGCCATGATAATGTCACCGTCACCTCATGAAGTCAAGAAATATCCTTGGATCATTCCCTTCAGTGAACAAGAATCCTCTTTACCTCTTTGTCTCTCGGTTTCTTGGCCCTCAGGAGCTTCACAAATGATTCCTGCTCTCGTCTGAGTATTAAAAAGATATCACTCAGGGAGGAACGCGGATACCATCCCATAGTGTCACCTCGGATACCATCCCGTAGTGTCACCGCGGATACCATCCCATAGTGTCACCTCGGATACCATCCCATAGTCTCACCGCGGATATCATCCCATAGTCTCACCACGGATACCATCCCATAATCTCACCGTGGATACCATCCCATAATCTCACCACGGACACCATTCCATAATCTTACCGCGGATACCATCCCATAGTCTCACC
The DNA here is from genome assembly GCA_033576555.1 of Oophaga sylvatica. Classification (NCBI taxonomy): domain Eukaryota; kingdom Metazoa; phylum Chordata; class Amphibia; order Anura; family Dendrobatidae; genus Oophaga; species Oophaga sylvatica. The sequence continues at coordinate 4,497 of JARQOD010013440.1, forward strand.
GCGGATACCATCCCATAGTCTCACTGCAGATACCATCCCATAGTCTCACCGCGGATACCATCCCATAGTCTCACCGCGGATACCATCCCATAATCTCACCGCGGATACCATCCCATAATCTCACCGCAGATACCATCCCATAATCTCACCGCGGATACCATCCCATAATCTCACCGCGGATACCATCCCATAGTCTCACCGCAGATACCATCCCATAATCTCACCATACCATCCCATAATCTCACCGCGGATACCATCCCATAGTCTCACCACAGATACCATCCCATAATCTCACCGTGGATACCATCCCATAGTCTCACCGCGGATACCATCCCATAATCTCACCGCGGATACCATCCCATAGTCTCACCGCGGATACCATCCCATAGTGTCACCTCGGATACCATCCCATAGTCTCACCGCGGATACCATCCCATAGTGTCACCTCGGATACCATCCCATAGTCTCACCGCGGATACCATCCCATAATCTCACCGTGGATACCATCCCATAGTCTCACCGCGGATACCATCCCATAGTCTCAACGCGGATACCATCCCATAGTCTCACCGCGGATACCATCCCATAGTCTCACCGTGGACACCATCCCATAATCTCACCGTAGACACCATCCCATAGTGTCACCGCGGATACCATCCCATAGTGTCACCGCAGATACCATCCTGTAGTCTCACCGCGGATACCATCCCATAGTGTCACCGCGGATACCATCCCATAGTGTCACCGCAGATACCATCCCATAGTGTCACCTCGGACACCATCCCATAGTGTCACCTCGGATACCATCCCATAGTCTCACCGCGGATACCATCCCATAGTGTCACCGCGGATACCATCCCATAGTGTCACCGCAGATACCATCCCATAGTGTCACCTCGGACACCATCCCATAGTGTCACCGCGGATACCATCCCATAGTGTCACCTCGGACACCATCCCATAGTGTCACCGCAGATACCATCCCATAGTGTCACCTCGGACACCATCCCATAGTGTCACCTCGGATACCATCCCATAGTCTCACCGCGGATACCATCCCATAGTGTCACCTTGGATACCAGCCCATAGTGTCACCTCGGATACCATCCCATAGTCTCACCTCGGACACCATCTCATAGTCTCACCTCAGATACCATCCCATAATGTCACCTCGGATACCATCCCATAGTCTCACTTCGGACACCATCCCATAGTCTCACCTCGGATACCATCCCATAGTCTCACCTCGGACACCATCCCATAGTGTCACCTCGGATACCATCCCATAGTCTCACTTCGGACACCATCCCATAGTGTCACCTCGGATACCATCCCATAGTGTCACCACAGATACCAGCCCATAGTGTCACCTCGGATACCATCCCATAGTCTCACTTCGGACACCATCCCATAGTGTCACCTCGGATACCATCCCATAGTGTCACCTCAGATACCAGCCCATAGTGTCACCTCGGACACCATCCCATAGTCTCACCTCGGACACCATCCCATAGTGTCACCTCGGACACCATCCTATAGTGTCACCTCGGATACCAGCCCATAGTGTCACCTCGGATACCATCCCATAGTCTCACCTCGGACACCATCCCATAGTGTCACCTCGGACACCATCCCATAGTCTCACCTCGGACACCATCCCATAGTGTCACCTCGGACACCATCCCATAGTGTCACCTCAGATACCAGCCCATAGTCTCACCTCGGATACCATCCCATAGTCTCACCTCGGACACCATCCCATAGTGTCACCTCGGACACCATCCCATAGTGTCACCTAAGATACCAGCCCATAGTGTCAACTCGGATACCAGCCCATAGTCTCACCTCGGATACCATCCCATAGTCTCACTTCGGACACCATCCCATAGTGTCACCTCGGATACCAGCCCATAGTGTCACCTCGGATACCATCCCATAATGTCACCCCGGATACCAGCCCACAGTCTTACCTCGGATACCATCCCATAGTCTCACCTCGGATACCATCCAATAGTGTCACCGCGGATACCATCCCATAGTCTCACCTCGGACACCATCCCATAGTGTCACCTCGGATACCAGCCCATAGTGTCACCTCGGATACCATCCCATAGTGTCACCTCAGATACCAGCCCATACCTTAGTGTCACCACGGATACCATCCCATAGTATCACCTCGGATACCATCCCATAGTGTCACCGCGGATACCATCCCATAGTATCACCTCGGATACCATCCCATAGTGTCACCGCGGATACCATCCCATAATGTCACCTCAGATACCAGCCCATAATCTCACTGCAGATACCATCCCATAGTCTCACCGCGGATACCATCCCATAATCTCACCGCGGATACCATCCCATAATCTCACCGTGGATACCATCCCATAGTCTCACCGCAGATACCATCCCATAATCTCACCGCGGATACTATCCCATAATCTCACCCCGGATACCATCCCATAGTCTCACCGCGGATACCATCCCATAGTCTCACTGCAGATACCATCCCATAGTTTCACCGCGGATATCATCCCATAATCTCACCGCGGATACCATCCCATAATCTCACCGCGGATACCATCCCATAGTCTCACCGCAGATACCATCCCATAATCTCACCATACCATCCCATAATCTCACCGCGGATACCATCCCATAGTCTCACCACAGATACCATCCCATAATCTCACCGCGCATACCATCCCATAGTCTCACCACGGATACCATCCATAGTCTCACTGCAGATACCATCCCATAATGTCACCACGGATACCATCACATAGTGTCACCTCGGATACCAGCCCATAGTGTCACCTCGGACACCATCCCATAGTGTCACCTCGGATACCATCCCATAGTCTCACTTCGGACACCATCCCATAGTGTCACCTCGGATACCAGCCCATAGTGTCACCTAGGATACCATCCCATAATGTCACCTCGGATACCAGCCCATAGTCTCACTTCGGACACCATCCCATAGTCTCACCTCGGATACCATCCATTAGCCTCACCTCGGATACCATCCCATAATGTCACCGCGGATACCATCCCTTAGTGTCACCTCGGACACCATCCCATAGTGTCACCTCGGATACCATCCCATAGTCTCACTTCGGACACCATTCCATAGTCTCACCTCGGATACCATCCCATAGCCTCACCTCGGATACCATCCCATAATATCACCGCGGATACCATCCCATAGTCTCACCTCGGACACCATCCCATAGTGTCACCACGGATACCAGCCCATAGTGTCACCTCGGATACCATCCCATAGTATCACCTCGGATACCATCCCATAGTGTCACCGCGGATACCATCCCATAGTATCACCTCGGATACCATCACATAGTCTCACTTCGGACACCATCCCATAGTGTCACCTCGGATACCAGCCCATAGTATCACCTCGGATACCATCCCATAATGTCACCTCGGATACCAGCCCATAGTCTCACCTCGGATACCATCCCATAGTCTCATCTCGGACACCATCCCATAGTGTCACCTCGGATACCATCCCATAATGTCACCTCGGACACCATCCCATAGTGTCACCTCGGATACCAGCCCATAGTCTCACCTCGGATACCATCCATAATATCACCGCGGATACCATCCCATAGTCTCACCTCGGACACCATCCCATAGTGTCACCACGGATACCAGCCCATAGTGTCACCTCGGATACCATCCCATAGTATCACCTCGGATACCATCCCATAGTGTCACCGCGGATACCATCCCATAGTATCACCTCGGATACCATCACATAGTCTCACTTCGGACACCATCCATAGTGTCACCTCGGATACCAGCCCATAGTATCACCTCGGATACCATCCCATAATGTCACCTCGGATACCAGCCCATAGTCTCACCTCGGATACCATCCCATAGTCTCACCTCGGACACCATCCCATAGTGTCACCTCGGATACCATCCCATAATGTCACCTCGGACACCATCCCATAGTGTCACCTCGGATACCAGCCCATAGTCTCACCTCGGATACCATCCCATAGTCTCACCTATGACACCATCCCATAGTGTCACCTCGGATACCATCCCATAATGTCACCTTGGACACCATCCCATAGTGTCACCTCGGATACCATCCCATAGTGTCACCTCGGATACCATCCCATAATGTCACCTCGGATACCAGCTCATAGTCTCACCTCGGACACCATCCCATAGTGTCACCTCGGATACCAGCCCATAGTGTCACCTCGGATACCAGCCCATACTTTAGTGTCACCACGGATACCATCCCATAGTATCACCTCGGATACCATCACATAGTGTCACCTCGGATACCATCCCATAATGTCACCGCGGATACCATCCCATAGTCTCACCTTGGATACCATTCCATAATGTCACCTCGGACACCATCCCATAGTGTCACCTCGGATACCGTTCCATAGCGTCACCTCGGATACCAGCCCATACTTTAGTGTCACCACGGATACCATCCCATAGTATCACCTCGGACACCATCCCATAGTGTCACCACGGATATCATCCCATAGTGTCACCTCGGATACCAGAAACTTACAGAATCAGCGAGGGATCAAATACTTATTTCCCCTACTGTATTGACCAAATACCACCATACTGTGCTTAAATAATACCGCCGTGTAGTGTAATAAATAATACCGCCATGTAGTGTAATAAATAATACCGCCGTGTAGTGCATAATTACAAGTGCTCTACATGTAATAAATAATACCACCATACAGTGCAGAAATACCCCAGCACCACATGCGAGCAGACATCTTGTAATCGCCCCTCTTTATGTCTGTATTTAATCTTGCTCATTCAAGAATAAAAGGTAGCACACTGTAGCGCCATAACTTGCGGACACAAAAATATGAAAAATATGAAAAAATATGAAAAATAAATTGCATCACTGCCTTAGAAATATGAAAAATTGAGAAGTCTTAGCGCATAAAAAGGCCAATTTATGTGTACCTGATAGCCACGTTAAGCCTCTTCTCGTATACCAGGTCCTAACTATGCCAATCCTCACTTAGAAAAGTCTGTCTGCATGGGAACATATGAATCCTCTCTCCAGACTAAAATCTACATGTTCCCATGCAGACAGACTTTTCTAAGTGAGGATTGGCATAGTTAGGACCTGGTATACGAGAAGAGCTTTAACGTGGCTATCAGATACACATAAATTGGCCTTTTTATGCGCTAAGACTTCTCAATTTTTCATATTTCTAAGGCAGTGATGCAATTTATTTTTCATATTTTTTCATATTTTTCATATTTTTGTGTCCGCAAGTTATGGTGCTACAGTGTGCTACCTTTTATTCTTGAATGTGTATGAGTTGGTGACTCTAGGTTTTAGCACCTGTTCACATTGGATCTATGATTGGATGTGCCGGTCAGTTTTTAATATATATTCATTTACCTTCTACCTGAGCACTCCACCTGTTGGTCACAGGCGTTTTAATTACACCAGGTTCATTACCCCTCCACAGAGATGTAGATTTTAGTCTGGAGAGAGGATTCATATGTTCCCATGCAGACAGACTTTTCTAAGTGAGGATTGGCATTAGTTAGGACCTGGTATACGAGAAGAACCTTAACGTGGCTATCAGGTACACATAAATTAGCTTTTTTATGCGCTAAGACTTCTCAATTTTTCATATTTCTAAGGCAGTGATGCAATTTATTTTTCATATTTTTTCATATTTTTCATATTTTTGTGTCCGCAAGTTATGGCGCTACAGTGTGCTACCTTTTATTCTTGAATGTGTATGAGTTGGTGACTCTAGGTTTTAGCACCTGTTCACATTGGATCTGTTTGGATGTGCCGGTCAGTTTTTAATATGTATTTAATCTTGAGCCCCAATTTCTCGGCGTTCGGGGTGTCCGCCATCTTGCTCGTCCCCGCCGTGTGCAGCGTAATGGCACGCAGCGTCCCTTGCTGCTCTGCCCCATAATTCACACTGAGAACATTCCTGCTCCTCATTTTATGGGTGATCTCAGAAGTTCTTATCTTATCAGGGCAGTTTTACAGCGCAGATAATGGGTGTCATAAAATTCTTTAAGTAGAAAAAACTTGGCACTCAACTTAAGAAATTCCTGTTTATTGCAGTCACAATACAGATGAAACGTTTCGGTCCAAATGGACCTTCATCAGTCCGACTGCTTGTGAGGAAGCAATAGTATGAAAAAAGAGGCAGTTTGCCTTCAGAGGTGAGTATCCTTCTATAATCTTATGAGTTGCACTCTTGAGAGATAGTCCCTTGTTAGGATTTTCTTATTATGGTTCCAAATATGGAGAAAGGGGCCAGAAGGCTCCAAAACGTAACTTGATGATGGGATGCAGGATCGCTAGTCTCTCTGCTCTGGCGCGGTGCCTTTAGTAGGGATACATGAAAGACAGGGTGGATTCTCATAGTTCTGGGCAGTTGAAGACGACAAGCAACGGCACTTATAATTTTACTGATCTTATAAGGTCCAATGTACTTATGTCCCAATTTAGACGATGGAATCTTTAATTTAAGATTTCTGGTTGACAGCCAGACCAAATCTCCTACCTTGAAAGCTGGTGCAGGTTTACGAAATTTATCTGCTGCTTTCTTGTACCTTTCCTGAGCCAATTCTAGATTTTCCTTTAGAAGATCCATATTCTTTTGTAAAGAAGTGATTCTTTCAGCCACTGCCGGCAAGGGCGTATCTATGGGAAATCGTGGTAGAATGTTAGGATGATAACCTAGATTGGAGTAAAAAGGAGACTGCTTAGTGGAGGCGCTCTGAGAGTTGTTATAAGAGAACTCAGCCAGTGGAAGTAGATCCAGTTTAGAGAAAATTTTGGCATGCCGCACTCTCTCCAACAACTCAGGGATTAAAGGCAATGGATAACGGTTTCTAATAGTAACCTTATTGAGTTCCCTATAGTCTATGCAGGGTCTCAGAGATCCATCTTTCTTCTTCACAAAGAAGATGGGTGCACCTGCGGGAGATGAAGAGGGGCGTATGAAGCCCTTGGCTAAATTTTCGTCTATATAATCCTTCAAAGTTTTTAGCTCGGGCCCCGCTAGGGGGTAGATCTTACCAAAAGGTATCTCGGCTCCAGGCAATAATTCAATTGGACAATCATATGGACGGTGAGGAGGAAGCTGATCAGCGTTCTTCTTGTCACATAAATCCACATAGTCCTGGTATACAGCTGGTAGTTCAGGGACTGACATGGTTCCTTTAGGAACAGAGCAAGCTGAAACTCCTTGACTCATCTGTTTCTCCGGAAAGTGTAATTCCTTGGTCTCCCAGTTAATCGTAGGATTCTGCGCCTGCAGCCATGGTAGCCCTAGAATAATGGGAAAGTGGGGAGAAGAGATAAGCATAAAATACATTTTCTCCTGATGATCTTTACCCATAAGGACCCTCAAAGGCTCTGTTTCTTGATCCACTGGTCCAGAAGTCAGTAGAGAGCCATCCACAGTCTCCATCTGTACTGGAGTAGCCTTCTTCACTGAACGTATCCCCTGTTTCAGAGCAAAGGAGATATCCATAAAATTTCCACTTGCTCCTGAGTCGATCATAGCAGAGCTAGACACCCAGACTGAGTCCACCCAGAGTTTGATGGAAAGGAAGCAATGAGAATTGTTTCTTTTACAACTCAGCTGGGACACCGCTGAGGAAACTTGAAAAATTGCAGCGTTTATACCGTCATCGTCCTCAGAAGTAACAGAGTTTAAGTCTGAGAAATCAAGATCTCTTGCAGCAGATCTCTCTGGAGCCTGAGGCTCGGACATGACAGAGCTCCTCTCGCAACACTCACAGTGAATGACTGCTGCAGTAGTCTTCCGAGAACGGCTGGGGCAGTTTATAATGAAGTGCCCTGACTTACCACAGTAGAAACATAGATTTTCCTTTATACGATGTTCTTTGCGTGCATCACTAACCCGTCTTTGTAAAGAGTCCACCTGCATGGGTTCAGGTTCTGGTTCCCTTGTGATCCTACTCAAAGGTTCCTTAGCTGAGGAGGGAGGTAGTAAAGGTTAGTGCGATTATTTTCGAACCATCTCTCTTGTCTGCGTTCAGTCAGACGAGCATCAATACGGATACAATGGTTAATAAAGTCACCTAACGCAGTGGGAGGGTCGGCACGAGCAAGTTCATCCTTAATCAGTGGAGACAACCCTTTCCGAAAAATAGATTTTTTAGCGGAAGTGTCCCAAGTGGTATCAAGAGCCCATCTCCTGAAATCCAGGGCATATTCGGCTACTGAACGCTTACCTTGGCGCAAAGTTAACATGGCTGCTTCAGCTGTTGCACCTCGATTGGGGTCATCAAACACCTGCCCCATGGCTGAAATAAAAGCATCAAGGTGATTCAAACAATCATCCTCAGTCTCAATCAGAGGGTTTGCCCACATCAAAGCCTTATTGGTAAGCAACGTGATTATAGTAAGCACTTTGGATCGTTCAGTGGGAAATTGTGAAGCATGTGCAGAGAAAAATAAATTGCATTGATTAATAAATCCCCTGAATTTCTCACGTTCACCGCCAAAACGAAAAGGAGGTAACTTGGGGATCCCAGAACTCGGGTTATGGCAGGAGCCTGGGCTCGTTCCTCTAGAGCCTCAATCCTGGCTCGCAATTCCTGGGTAGTCTGTCCAAACACTTGCAAATTATGATTAGTGAGGTCCTGTAGGCTTGCAAAACGGGTTTTTAAAGTCTGTACATCTGAAAGGATTGTATCAGTCATTCCGCAAAGTTCCTTTATACGGGCCTCCATCTTCCAGATCTTTTAAGGCAGAAGTGCTGGAAGGAGAAGAGGAAAGGAAAAAAAAAAAAAAACAAATAGTGTTTACCTGTGGTAACACTCCAGAGTAAAATTTTAAGGGAATGCGCTCACCTGGAATGGTTGTGAGAAGTCACAACCACTGTCATCACATAAGGTATTAAACGGACATCTGATATCCACAGTCACAGCAGACACGGCTTTCCAGACCCAGCAGACACTAAACATTGGCTCCTGAATCTTGTCATGTATAGTGTACAGTTCCTATAGCGTCTTGTGCTTGGGTGCGAGGAAACACAGGAGACACAGGTTGATATGAAATAACTTGTATTACTTCATACAAGCATGCAGAAAAGTTCACACAGTTTGCAGGAACAGAGACAGGAGACACAGCAGGCCAGAGTAACTTCAAGCACTACAATAAATCTCCAAAGCAGGTTCAGGATCTCTTCTCTGTACCGTAATTCCTCTGCAAACATGGATTCACCAAACAGCAGGTTTCCAGAGTCCAAAAGTGTTCCAAGGTTCCTCAGTAGGAAATAGCTGGAGTCCAAAGTCCAAGGTTTCCAGGAGTCAGGTCACAGACTGACTGAGGCTTGATTCAGGAGCACTGATTGTTCAGCTGAGGCTGCTTAAGAAGCAAGAGGGAAGAATCAGGGCGGGAACATGAAAACTGGAAACTCCATATTAACTGAGGGCAAGAGCTGCAGAAAGACAGAAAGCAAAATGGCCGATGGAAAACTGAGTTTCAAGGAACATGTCAACAGAGACAAAGAACCTTACAGGAGATGAGATCTATTTGCATAGTTTTTCCTCCTCTGTTTTCAAAGTCAACAAACTACCTGGCCTACACAATGCATAATTAGCATATTAGTAAGCATCACTAGTCATAAAAGATAAGAGCACACTCTGTTATATCAAATATCAGCTTACAAGTCAATATTCAAGGTTTACACAAGCAAAAGTCTTTTTTCTTGACCACCCAAAATCAACACTTAAATTCAAAAGTCAACATATAGCTAACAGTCTATTCTTCCTGGCTTGCTAAAAATAGTCGTCTGGTTAATTAAGATACAATGCTGTGTCTCCACATTGCTCCCCTCTTCTTTTCTTACTATTTTGCTTATTTTCTGCTAAAGTTTTAAAGCAATTTTGGCCACAAAGTCAAATTCCATGCCCCTCCCCTTCCTCACTAGGCTACACCCCTTATTGAGCAAGTTGTGAAAACTGTCTAAAGTACACAATAAATAAGCTACACGACACATAGTACATGATTTGAGCTCAGTAAATTCTGATGTATGTTCCTATGTGAATGCATATATGTATGAGTATGTGTGAGTAGTTTTACAGTGTGTGTGTATATTTATGTGTTATGTATGTACACAATGCCTATGTATAAAGTAGGTGTGTATGTGCATGTATACTGTATGTGTACAGTATGTGTGTATTCATGTGTTTTCCTATATTTATGAGGTATATGTTGGACGCCTATATATGTGTCACGGGTTTACTGTGACAGAGAGGGGCCAGAAGACCACGGTGTCAGGTGTCACGCACTCATGCACTGGTTAGAAGTACTTCACCATCTTATTAAACAGTGCAAGTCAAGGGTTAATCTGTTTAGTTGATCTCCTGGAGCTTTCCTACCTGGATTATCTCAGCTGTTCAGTGTTGGCCGCTCCCCTCTGATATACAATGATGAGCAAAACGGTAATAATGTTTTGTACTTTTGACTTTCAGGCTCCACATCTCACCATCCTCTACTGCTTTGATCCTGAGACTCCCCTCATTTTATAGACATATATCTCTTACATAAATTTGACTTGCGGCTATTTAGCATATGATTAGTTATGCAGATTCTCCTCATGTCACTGCATTGTTACTGTTTTGCTCCTGATGATGGAAAAATCTTTTTTTTCCTGAACACTGCAAATTACAGCCTGTTCTCACATTCCTTAATATCTCAGTGTGTTATTAGGTTGATTCCTAAGTGAAAGGTCATTGGTTGGAATCCATTAGCAGCCAGGAAAATTTCCAAAGAAAGAGAAACAGCATCATCTAGCTCATCAATAGCGGTCTCTTAGCCAAGAAAATTGCCAAACTGCATCATGTGAATGTCATCACTGTCATGGGTTCACCACAGCAGAGAGGAGCCAGAAGACTGCAGCATCTGATTTCTCCTACTCCTACACTGATTAGAAACGCTTCACCTTCTTATTAAGCGGTGCAGGATTCTTTTAGCAGTGCAGGGGTTAA
>JARQOD010013441.1:0-15533 GCA_033576555.1 Oophaga sylvatica
GTGACTGCTCGACCCTTGGCTAGTAAGAGTGCTTATGTTACCAGCGTGGACAAGGCGAAAGGCAAGTGGATTTATAAGATTTGTGCTTAACGGATTGCAGAAGTCCAGCACGTTGTAACCGGTCACTGGGGACCGAAGAGTCACTGTTGTTTCAGGCACAGAGACAGGAAAACCAGGAATCTACCGGACCCTAGGTTGCGGCAGACAAGCCCCTTATAGTCAGTACGTAGCTGGGGTCAGGGGGAGTGAAGACTTTGGAGTTCTGCAGGACCACTTAAGGATTCAGCTCCTTCACAGGAAGGCCCCTAACACTACACTGACTGGGCAGGTACAGCTAAGATTAGCTGAGAATTGAGGGAACTACGCTTCATGCTAGTTGCACTCGCCATATTGGAGATTAAGGAGGCCCCTAACTTGTCCAGCTGCTGCCTCAAAATACACTCTCCGTGGATCAGCCTCCCTGGGACCTGCCTTAACATCTTGCAAGTAAAGGTATGGAAAGACGCTGACCGTGTGAGACTGTGTTCTTTAACCGCACTCGACTTCACAACTCACATAGACTTTGAGGGACCAGTCCCACCTGTAGGGGACCCGACATCTAGCTGCCTCACCATCCCCTCAGAGATCTACAGCAGCGCTGGTACTAATTACCAGAATACTACAGGTGGCGTCACGAACTGTACATAAATCAATCCCCTGTAAATATATCCCCAACATACGCCAGACCGCCCGGGCCACAGACCGAGCCACAGCTACCTGTGACAAAATCCCCATAGACTTCTACGGGCTCGGCTCTGAGTACCCCATTGCCCTGGTAACCCACAATTGTGGTGGCGGGTCGACACACAAATAAGACAGGGGACATGGGACACCCCTGCCTTACACCAGACATAATATTCACTTTCTCACTCAACCATCCATTAACAAGAAACTCGCTTGACACACAATCATACAAAGACATTATCCCATTCACAAATTTTTTAGGAAATCCCATTCTCTCCAGAACTTTAAACAAAAACACATGCGAGACCCTATCAAACGCTTTCTCAAAATCAATTGTCAGAACCATACACTTCTGTTTCCTTCCCATGCAGTCCCCAATCAAATCCCTTAATAACAATAAGTTATCACTCATACTTCTCCCAGGCACAGCACACACCTGATCCTCATCCACAACATTACCAATTACCTCACGCATACGATTCGCCAACAATTTGCTATAGATTTTGTAATCTGCATTCAGCAGCGTTATAGGTCTCCAATTCTCTAAACACTTTCTCTCACCTTTCTTATACACAAGCACAACCACCCCCTCCTTCATTGATTCACACAACTTACCATTCTCCCACATGTACTTACATATCTCAGTCAAATCAGCACCCGGGAAATCCCATGCTTTCACATAGAATTCTACCGGCAATCCGTCTTTCCCTGGTGTCTTATTCTTTTTAGCACTCTTCATCACGTTTTCTACTTCATCCATAATCATGTCCTCATTCAAAATATCACATTCTTCACTACCCAACTTGTTTTCTAACCCATTCAGCACTTCTGAAACAAGACCAGAGTCAATCCATTTTTTATCATATAACTTGCTGTAGAACCTATTCACCTCCTTTATCACATTCTCACCTGACACACACAAACCGTTCCTATCCAGGACTTTATCCATATCAACCTTTCTCCCATTCATTTTCTTAAAAAGAACCTTGTGCACTTTTCATCTTTCTCAAGATGTTCTATTTTGGTGCGATAGATGATTTCCTTCCCTTTCGCATCCATAACACGCTTTAGTTCACTCTTTGTCTCAGCCAGCTCATCAGACACATCCATCCCACTTTCTCCACACTTCCTTAACCAGTCTATACGCCTGTTTAAATCATTAAATCTTTCCCGATAAATAGCAGCTTTTTTATAGCCCCATTTTTTGAAGAATTTTTTGCAACACACCTTAACCCAGTCCCACCATTCCAGCACACACGCAAAATTCCTTTTACATACTCTCCACTCTTTATACTTTATTTTTAATTCATTCATCACATCCTCATCTTCTAACAACCTAACGTTCAGCTTCCAAACCCCACCACCATACACACGGTCATCAATCGCACTAAACACACCTCTCAAACACTCATGATCAGAAAAAGGTACAGCATTTTGTTCAAAATTCATACACAACATATTTTTGGAAAACAACATTTTATCTATTCTGGATGCAATTCCACCCCTATCAGCATGGTATGTTGGCGGTGGTGGGATGCCAAATTTCAGAGCAGCAGCATCTAGAAGGGAAAAATCAGAAATAAGATTGGATAACTTTTTACCAGTTATGTCACAATTCCCTTCTGTGATGCAATTAAAGTCTCCAACTAAAACTGTAGGCATTTTGCCTGGAAGAAACAAACTTAATTTTTCCAAAAGAGCCAGACGCTCCTTTTTCCCATCCTTTCCTGATGGACAGTACACATTAATAATTCTAGCCCGCCACCCCCTATAGCTAACATGTGCAATTATACATCTACCCACCTCTACCACCGTGTAGCTATCTAAACTAATCTCCCTGTTACCCATTAATATCCCTACACCATCATTCCTATTAACACATGAGCCAGACCATACATGCTGACCGTAAGGCCAGTCCTTATCGCTTGGAGCGTCCTCAATCCCACATTCCTGAAGACAAAAGATGTGAGCATTCATCTGTTTAATGTAATCTAGGACGACTGCCCTCCTGGATTTAGATCTAATTTGCCTGACATTCAGGGACGCAATGCCCCAACCAGCTTGGGGAGCCATAACATGATGGTGTTATTTACATATGACGACAAACAGGCCACTTCTTCTTCAGCCGTTTTCGTCTTCCATCTGGAACTGCAACTCCCCGAATCTGTTTACGTCTGCGGGAATGCCTAAAAAAACATTGGTGTCAGGAGAGAAGACATTCTGAGGGTAACTACGTTCACTCACCGGACTTAAACAATCTTCACCGGCGTCCGCCCAATCCGTTCTGGGCTTTTTACAGGAAGTTCCAGGCTCCTCCTCCTCCTCAGAGGGCCTTGCAAGAGTGAAGTCACCTTGATCTCCACAACTGGTCAACTCCTCCTCAGTAGCTAACCAAGATATACTGGGGTATTACCAAGAGAACCCTCCAACTCCCCCTCCCCACAGACATCAGACTGATGAGGGAGCTCACATTCAACCTCAGCAAGTTCCAAACCTGCCACCTCTGGGCTGGGAGTCTCCATTTCGGGCAGGGCCTCCTCATGTGCATCCATGATTTCAGGTTCCTCAATAAGATCCGGGTCTGTAACCTGTGGAATCTCACCAACAGCAGTAGGGGCGCAGCTGCCCCACCTGTGACCTCAGCGTAAGACCTAGGACTGATCCTGGCCTTACAATCCCGATACTTATGGCCCTCCTCACCACAAGCATTACACATAACAGGATTTGTGCAGTCTTTTGCCATATGGCCGGAACCATTGCAATTCCTACAAGTTGGCATGTCCTTGCAACTATCCTGGGTATGCCCGAAATTTTTACACCTCCTGCAATACAGTGGGGCATCTGGAAAAAACAAAAAACCACTATTTTTCCCAATTGAAAAATTAAGAGGGGGGTAATGGATGCCTCCCGGGCCTTGGGGATCCATCCCAAATCTCACAAAAAATTTGTACTTCCCGGTCCAGAGCCCTTCTCCATTCAGGACCCTGTGGGAGTACTGAACATAAATGCAATGTCTTTTCAAAAATAAAGTAATGTCCTCCAGGGAAACAAAAGGGTTGTGCATGAAAACCACAAGTGGGATATCCCCCTTAGAGTATAGCACAGTAAAGGTAAGTCCTTCCAGCAAAGGATTTGCAACTCCATTTTTCAGGGCAGTAAACAAATTCTGGCAAGCCGCCATAGAAGATAGCACCAGCACATACCTGCCTTCCCTCCTGAACTCCTGCAGGCATATTATATCGGACTTCCGAATCTTCAGGATGTCATAAAACACCATGTTGACCAAATATCCCAGGGAAAAATGCAACTTCTTATCTTCAGCGATTTCAATCCGGAATTTATTTTTGACCCGGCTATCACCGTCCCAGAGAATTGAAGTCGGACTCCCATCGTCCACAACTCCAAGGATCTTCTCCCTGAATCCTCCTGGCTATCTCCCTAAAGCAGCAACCGGCTTAAGCCACCGAAGTGGCGATGCCGGAAGGCCAAGAGACAGCACTCAAGGTATCCAGGACACTTTGCACCTCGTCAGTGCAAAGCGGAGATCTGGTTTGGCTGTGTGAGAGGCGTCAGACCATTGTCCAAGAAATATCGTCACTCCTTGCGGAGATCAACATGCTAAGCATGCAGATGAGGAGCCTTAAAGCCGCAATGCTCCTCTGGGAAATATGCTAATTATGCAAATTGTCTCTTCAGAGAGGAAGAGAGCTAGAACGCTAGTGCCACCTTTTGGAAGGTAGCAATCCTACAAGTCAATGTCGACCCTTTAACGAGCCTTATCACATGACCTAGGATAATAGCCAAACCAGAATCTCAATTAATTAGCATATTTCCCAGAGGAGCATTGCGGCTTTAAGTCTCCTCATCTGCATGCTTAGCATGTTGATCTCCGCAAGGAGTGACGATATTTCTTGGACAATGGTCTGACGCCTCTCACACAGCCAAACCAGATCTCCGCTTTGCACTGACGAGGTGCAAAGTGTCCTGGATACCTTGAGTGCTGTCTCTTGGCCTTCCGGCATCGCCACTTCGGTGGCTTAAGCCGGTTGCTGCTTTAGGGAGATAGCCAGGAGGATTCAGGGAGAAGATCCTTGGAGTTGTGGACGATGGGAGTCCGACTTCAATTCTCTGGGACCGGTGATAGCCGGGTCAAAAATGGATTCCGGATTGAAATCGCTGAAGATAAGAAGTTGCATTTTTCCCTGGGATATTTGGTCAACATGGTGTTTTATGACATCCTGAAGATTCGGAAGTCCGATATAATATGCCTGCAGGAGTTCAGGAGGGAAGGCAGGTATGTGCTGGTGCTATCTTCTATGGCGGCTTGCCAGAATTTGTTTACTGTCCTGAAAAATGGAGTTGCAAATCCGTTGCTGGAAGGACTTACCTTTACTGTGCTATACTCTAAGGGGGATATCCCACTTGTGGTTTTCATGCACAACCCTTTTGTTTCCCTGGAGGACATTACTTTATTTTTGAAAAGACATTGCATTTATGTTCAGTACTCCCACAGGGTCCTGAATGGAGAAGGGCTCTGGACCGGGAAGTACAAATTTTTTGTGAGATTTGGGATGGATCCCCAAGGCCCGGGAGGCATCCATTACCCCCCTCTTAATTTTTCAATTGGGAAAAATAGTGTTTTTTTGTTTTTTCCAGATGCCCCACTGTATTGCAGGAGGTATAAAAATTTCGGGCATACCCAGGATAGTTGCAAGGACATGCCAACTTGTAGGAATTGCAATGGTTCCGGCCATATGGCAAAAGACTGCACAAATCCTGTTATGTGTAATGCTTGTGGTGAGGAGGGCCATAAGTATCGGGATTGTAAGGCCAGGATCAGTCCTAGGTCTTACGCTGAGGTCACAGGTGGGGCAGCTGCGCCCCCTGCTGCTGTTGTTGACATTCCACAGGTTACAGACCCGGATCTTATTGAGGAACCTGAAATCATGGATGCACATGAGGAGGCCCTGCCCGAAACGGAGACTCCCAGCCCAGAGGTGGCAGGTTTGGAACTTGCTGAGGTTGAATGTGAGCTCCCTCATCAGTCTGATGTCTGTGGGGAGGGGGAGTTGGAGGGTTCTCTTGGTAATACCCCCAGTATATCTTGGTTAGCTACTGAGGAGGAGTTGACCAGTTGTGGAGATCAAGGTGACTTCACTCTTGCAAGGCCCTCTGAGGAGGAGGAGGAGCCTGGAACTTCCTGTAAAAAGCCCAGAACGGATTGGGCGGACGCCGGTGAAGATTGTTTAAGTCCGGTGAGTGAACGTAGTTACCCTCAGAATGTCTTCTCTCCTGACACCAATGTTTTTTTAGGCATTCCCGCAGACGTAAACAGATTCGGGGAGTTGCAGTTCCAGATGGAAGACGAAAACGGCTGAAGAAGAAGTGGCCTGTTTGTCGTCATGTAAATAACACCATCATGTTATGGCTCCCCAAGCTGGTTGGGGCATTGCGTCCCTGAATGTCAGACAAATTAGAACTAAATCCAGGAGGGCAGTCGTCCTAGATTATATTAAACAGATGAATGCTCACATCTTTTGTCTTCAGGAATGTGGGATTGAGGACGCTCCAAGCGATAAGGACTGGCCTTACGGTCAGCATGTATGGTCTGGCTCATGTGTTAATAGGAATGATGGTGTAGGGATATTAATGGGTAACAGGGAGATTAGTTTAGATAGCTACACGGTGGTAGAGGTGGGTAGATGTATAATTGCACATGTTAGCTATAGGGGGTGGCGGGCTAGAATTATTAATGTGTACTGTCCATCAGGAAAGGATGGGAAAAAGGAGCGTCTGGCTCTTTTGGAAAAATTAAGTTTGTTTCTTCCAGGCAAAATGCCTACAGTTTTAGTTGGAGACTTTAATTGCATCACAGAAGGGAATTGTGACATAACTGGTAAAAAGTTATCCAATCTTATTTCTGATTTTTCCCTTCTAGATGCTGCTGCTTTGAAATTTGGCATCCCACCACCGCCAACATACCATGCTGATAGGGGTGGTATTGTATCCAGAATAGATAAAATGTTGTTTTCCAAAAATATGTTGTGTATGAATTTTGAACAAAATGCTGTACCTTTTTCTGATCATGAGTGTTTGAGAGGTGTGTTTAGTGCGATTGATGACCGTGTGTATGGTGGTGGGGTTTGGAAGCTGAACGTTAGGTTGTTAGAAGATGAGGATGTGATGAATGAATTAAAAATAAAGTATAAAGAGTGGAGAGTATGTAAGAGGAATTTTGCGTGTGTGCTGGAATGGTGGGACTGGGTTAAGGTGTGTTGCAAAAAATTCTTCAAAAAATGGGGCTATAAAAAAGCTGCTATTTATCGGGAAAGATTTAATGATTTAAACAGGCGTATAGACTGGTTAAGGAAGTGTGGAGAAAGTGGGATGGATGTGTCTGATGAGCTGGCTGAGACAAAGAGTGAACTAAAGCGTGTTATGGATGCGAAAGGGAAGGAAATCATCTATCGCACCAAAATAGAACATCTTGAGAAAGATGAAAAGTGCACAAGGTTCTTTTTTAAGAAAATGAATGGGAGAAAGGTTGATATGGATAAAGTCCTGGATAGGAACGGTTTGTGTGTGTCAGGTGAGAATGTGATAAAGGAGGTGAATAGGTTCTACAGCAAGTTATATGATAAAAAATGGATTGACTCTGGTCTTGTTTCAGAAGTGCTGAATGGGTTAGAAAACAAGTTGGGTAGTGAAGAATGTGATATTTTGAATGAGGACGTGATTATGGATGAAGTAGAAAACGTGATGAAGAGTGCTAAAAAGAATAAGACACCAGGGAAAGACGGATTGCCGGTAGAATTCTATGTGAAAGCGTGGGATTTCCTGGGTGCTGATTTGACTGAGATATGTAAGTACATGTGGGAGAATGGTAAGTTGTGTGAATCAATGAAGGAGGGGGTGGTTGTGCTTGTGTATAAGAAAGGTGAGAGAAAGTGTTTAGAGAATTGGAGACCTATAACGCTGCTGAATGCAGATTACAAAATCTATAGCAAATTGTTGGCGAATCGTATGCTGAGGTAATTGGTAATGTTGTGGATGAGGATCAGGTGTGTGCGGTGCCTGGGAGAAGTATGAGTGATAACTTATTGTTATTAAGGGATTTGATTGGGGACTGCATGGGAAGGAAACAGAAGTGTATGGTTCTGACAATTGATTTTGAGAAAGCGTTTGATAGGGTCTCGCATGTGTTTTTGTTTAAAGTTCTGGAGAGAATGGGATTTCCTAAAAAATTTGTGAATGGGTTAATGTCTTTGTATGATTGTGTGTCAAGCGAGTTTCTTGTTAATGGATGGTTGAGTGAGAAAGTGAATATTATGTCTGGTGTAAGGCAGGGGTGTCCCATGTCCCCTGTCTTATTTGTATGTGTGATTGAACCTTTGTTGTGCTTGGTGAGACGTGATAAAGTGGTGAGAGGTTTGTTGGTACCGGGGAGTGGTGGAAAGCATGTGAAAGTTCTTGGATATATGGATGATGTTGTGGTTGTGAGTGAAAGTGTTGCGTCTATGAGTAGAGTTAAGTTGCTTTTGGAGTTTTTCTGTGGTGCGTCTGGTTTTAGAGTGAATTGGAATAAATGTAGTTTTAAATGTTTTGGGGATGATGGGGTTAAAATGGAGGGGGTTAAATGTGAGGAGGGTGCTCTCAAAGTGCTGGGAGTATTATTTAATAAGGAGCTGGAAGGTAAGGAGAGCTGGGAGGAGTGTGGATTGCGCATAGAGCGTAAGTTAAATTTTTGGCGACTGAGAGACTTGACCTTGAGTGGTAAGATTTTGGTCATAAAAGCGGTGATTCTTCCGATTCTGCTTTTTATTGCAACAGTTTTTCCACCGTCTAATAGGAAAAGTTGGTTGGATGTTGTATGGCTTGTGTTGGAGAAAGAGGGATGCTAGAGTGCCTGTTGCTTTCAAGTGTCCGGTCTGGTATGAGGTGATTGAAAAGTTTGTGAGGAAGCATGATTTACTGAGTGTGCCGATGAATGATTTTAGAATGGCTAAGAAGGTGATGAAAATAATACATAAGAATGATGTGGAGAGTAATATTGTGGGTTTGAGAGGGAATGAAGTCTCGGTTGCATGGAAGAGTTTGGGAACGCATGGGATGTCTAATAGACAAAGGGATATTGTATGGATGTCCTTGCACAATATTTTGCCTGTGCGACAGGTTCAGAAGAGACGAGGTCTGACCAGAACGGAAGTGTGCCCGAGAGAAGGTTGTGGTGGATGTGAGACTGTGTGGCATACTATGTGGGACTGTGATTACGCGTACAGTGTGTGGAAGTGTGTAGGTGGGTTGTGTAAGGAGTTAGCGGGGGTGAGTTTTATTGACTGGCGTGTTGCAATGTTTGGAATTGGTGCATGTGGTCGTGTGAAAAATAGAATCCTATGGTTAATTATGACTTGTGTGATGCAGAGTTTGTGGGATGTGAGGAATTTAGGAATTTTCAAAGAGAAGCATTTATCTGTGAATAAGTGTGTCGGGCTGATCCTTTCTAGATTATACTTGATTTATAAATTAGACAGTGAAGGCGGTGGTGGTTCTGATGCAGAGGGCGTTTGGAAATTTAAAAAATGGCAGCACTTGATCAAATATCAGTGAATTTTAGTGATGTTTATTGATGTTTATGACGTCTTTTGTGTATACTTTTAGTTTGTTATGCTGAATTAAATATGAACCATGATGATGAGAGTTGAAACAACGACGTTTAAGTTGATGAGCTTATATTGAGTTGTTTATAACTAACCTGAATGGTTTTAAAAAAAAAAAAGAAACACAGTGTCTGCAAATTGAGATTCTGGTTTGGCTATTATCCTAGGTCATGTGATAAGGCTCGTTAAAGGGTCGACATTGACTTGTAGGATTGCTACCTTCCAAAAGGTGGCACTAGAGTTCTAGCTCTCTTCCTCTCTGAAGAGACAATTTGCATAATTAGCATATTTCCCAGAGGAGCATTGCGGCTTTAAGTCTCCTCATCTGCATGCTTAGCATGTTGATCTCCGCAAGGAGTGACGATATTTCTTTTTCTTTTTAGCACAGTTTCTCCAGGCATCAAAGGCTTAGCGGGAGCATTTTTGTTATAGTTCTTCTCTTGTTTTTCTCTTACTTTATTGAGACTGTCTTCCACGCAGGCTTGTACTCTTCTGTACTGTTCTTGTCGAGTTGTGTCCCAATCTTCAGCACTGTCATCAGCCTCTGGTTCTACCACTCCCAGCTCCAAATCCATTGGCAGTCTTCCAGGTCTTGCTCTCATAAGGTAGGCTGGAGTGCAGTTGGTGGAGCTTACTGGTATGTGGTTGTACAAGTCAACCAGGTCAGGTAACAAGTCTGGCCACCGATTTCTTTCTTCCAGTGGTACAGTTTTCAGTAAATCCATGACAATGTGATTCATCTTTTCACAAAGGCCGTTGGTCTGAGGGTGGTATGGTGTTGTTCTGATCTTTTTACATCCATACAATTGACAGAATTCCTGAAACAGTTCAGCTTCAAAGGCTGGACCTCGATCAGTCAGTACCTGCTCTGGATATCCGTGTGGTCTACAGAAGCTTGCTTGGAAGATCTTGGCTGCTGTCTCTGCCGTCAGATCTTTGACAGGGGCGACCACCAGAAACCTGGAATAGTGATCCACCATGGTCAGGGCATATGAGTATCCTGACCTGCTTGGGGACAACTTGACGTGATCCAATGCCACGATCTCCAAGGGACGAGTCGTCCGGATAGGCTGCAAGGGTGCCTCCTGACTACAGTAGTCTTTTCGTCTGAGGCCACAGGGTCCACAGTTCCGGCACCACTTCTCGATGGAGCTGCGCATCCCTACCCAGTAGAACCGACACCTCAACAGGGTCTCCAGCTTTTTCCAGCCAAAGTGTCCTGCTTGATTGTGGTAGGCTTCTAACACCATTTGGATGTCTGCTCTGGGGACCACTATCTGCCAAACCATCTCATGGGTCCTTGGGTCGACGTATCTCCTGCACAACTTCTCACGGTATATGAACAACCGGCTTCTCTCATTCCACAGGAGCTTTGCTGGTATGGGTGCGTCTTTCTCCAAGGAGGAACCTTCCTGTCTTATCAGCTCCTTGACACGGCTGACCACTGGATCGCTGTCCTGAGTCTCCTTCCAGCTATGATGAGGTAAAGGGTTCAACATCTCACCACACCGCTTTCTGTAGACTCGTTGCTCTTGGACCATCCCATTTCGGTGGAACGCAGGTAGCTCGATTTCTTCCAGATCATCTGATTCTTCCTCCGTGTCGGATTCATGCGGCATTCTGGACAAGGCGTCCGCGTTAGCATTTTTACGGCCCGCTCTGTACTTGATGGTAAACTGATAGTTTGACAACCGAGCCATCCAACGTTGCTCCATGGCTCCCAGCTTGGCTGTTTCAAGGTGCGTCAAGGGGTTGTTGTCGGTGTACGCAGTGAACTTGTTGGAGGCAAGGTAATGTTTGAATCTTTCGGTAATGGCCCAGACCAGCGCTAGGAACTCCAGTTTGAAGCTGCTATAGTTTTCCGGGTTCCTCTCAGTTGGCCTGAGCTTTCTGCTGGCATATGCGATGACTTTTTCTTGGCCATTCTGCTTCTGACTGAGGACCGCTCCCAATCCCTCGTTGCTGGCATCGGTGTACAGCAGGAACGGTTGGCTGTAATCTGGGTAGGCTAAGATTTCATCGCCGGTCAGGATCTCTTTCATCTCTTTGAATGCCTCAGCTTGTTCTTTACCCCAATTGAATGGAGGGTTTCTACTCTTGAGAGGTTGTCCTACCAGGAGGTCCTGTAAAGGCGCCGCTTTCTTAGTGTAATCTTTTACAAACCTCCTGTAGTAACCTGTTAGTCCCAAGAACTGACGCACCTCCTTTAGATTCTTCGGCTCCGGCCATTTCTGGATGGCTGTGACCTTCTCGGGGTCCGGCGCTACTCCTTCGGAACTGACAATATGTCCCAAGTACTGTACCTTCCGTTTGAGCAGATGGCACTTTGAGGGCTTCAGTTTCATCCCATACTTGGACAGTGACTCGAATACCTCTGCCAGGTGCTTCAGATGATCTTCATATGTCTTGGAGTACACAATCACGTCGTCCAGATACAGCAACACGGTTTCGAAGTTGAGATGTCCCAGGCAGCTCTCCATCACTCTCTGGAATGTTCCTGGGGCACTGCTGAGGCCAAACGGCATTCTGTCAAACTCGCAGAGTCCCATTGGGGTGGTGAAAGCAGTTTTCTCCCGATCCTCCTCAGCCACAGCTACTTGCCAGTACCCACTAGTAAGGTCGAGGGTAGAAAAGTAGTTAGCCGTTTTCAGAGCAGCTAAGGATTCCTCTATGCGTGGTAATGGGTATGCATCTTTATGTGTTATGCGATTGACTTGTCTGTAATCTACACACATTCTCATGCTACCATCCTTTTTCTTAACTAGAACTAGAGGTGCTGCCCAGGGGCTACAACTATCCCTTATCACCCTGGCTTCCTTCATGTCACGCAGCATTTCCTTAGCTTTCTGATAGTGGGCTGGAGGTATAGGCCTGTACCGCTCTTTGATGGGAGGATGACTGCCTGTAGGGATATGATGCTGTACTCCCTTAATTGTCCCAAAGTCGAGTGGGTGTTTGCTAAATACTTGTGCATACTCTTGTACCACCCGTAATACCCCCTGTTTCTGGTGGACGGAAGTGGTGTCTGTCCCTATATGAAGCTGCTGACACCAGTCCGCTACCGGGGTTGCCGGATCATTATCCTCCGCTGGTTGGCGGGAGGCTAAGGACTCGGTTGTGAGGATAGAATTGTTATCTACGGCATGTAATTTAGCAACTGTGGCATAACGTGGTAAATTTACTTCGTCGTCCCCCAGTTGAGAAGTCGTACTGGTACTCTCCCATTTATTACTTCCACTACCCCTCTAGCAATCATGAGTGTAGGTCTGTGTTCTGAGCGATGGGGTTCTACTACTGCTTGGTAGTTCTGTCCTCTCAGACCTATGGCTGCTCTACACCATATTAACATTTCACTCATTGGGGGTATTACAATGGGATTCGAGTCTGTGACCCGTACATTACCGATTTCACCATCTGTAAGCTTCGCTTGCTGCTGGCACATCAGGGCCCGGATCTCCCTCTGGATCACTCCCTTCTGCTTTGGCTTGGCAACTTCAGCGAGCTGTTGGAGCAAAAACACAACTTCTCCCAGACAGTTACTGATAATGTTAGTACCCAATATCACATTTAAGCCATTTTCCTCATTTACAGTCCTGACTACTAGAAGTCCCTGATCCTTCAGCTCCACTCTGCCCACTTTTACGTCCACGTTTTTGGCTCCGAGTACTTCAACAGGGAGACCATTAGAGGCGTACACTGTAAAGTCAGGGCTCGGGGGCTGGAGACTGTCCTTTGACCAAAATTTATTATAAAGGACATCAGGTATTATGGTCACCTGTGATCCAGTGTCCAGCAGTGCAGGAATTGCAATCCCGTCCAGAATGATGGACAGGTAGGGTCGTCCACCCACGAACCTGCGGTTCCAGTCTAAGGGGCCTGATGAGTCTACTCCTGGGTGTTGGCCCTCTGACCCAGGATCGGCTCGTTTAAAGGACATTGCTGAGCCATATGACCTTTTTGGTTGCAGCGGTAGCAGATGATCTCTCGGCGAGGATGGTGTTGATCAGGAGTCGCTCCTGGGGGTGGCGTGGTCCTCCTCCGGTGAGGCGACATCCTCCATTTCCTCCGGTTCATCCAAGGGACATCCTCCGGACAGTCGGCTAGTAGGATCTTTCCTCCTTCCTCTTTCCGCAGTTGCAGGGCATCCATTACAGTGGCCAAGTTCTTAGTCAGCTGGCGCACTTCTGAGCGCAGACATTCCAACTCACTAGGGGGCGCCACCTGCATTTTAGCTTCTGCCACCTGCGGGGAAAAGGTGGGTACTGCCGGCTTTAGAGTGGCTTCACCCGGGTGATACTGATTTGCCACCTCTGGCTTTTCCAAGGGTCGCAGTCCTTTTATTGCCATGTCCTTTAGGGCATCAAAGGTGGCATCTGGATGATCCAAGGACCACCAGTTTACAGTCCTGCCTTCCGCTGGAGACCTCAGTCCCCGCACGAATTGCTCTTTCAACATTTGGCTCTCATCAATGGGACTTGTGGGGTTAGCCTGTTTAAGAGCTCGCAGGGCCCCCTGTAGTCGGCAGGCGTAGTCCCTAATACTGTCACCCGGTCTCTGGAAGCACTGATAAAATGCCATCCGGAGATCCGTTTCTGTGCGGTCCTCAAAGATGGCCTGGGTTTTAAGAAAGCGGGGTACTGACTCCTGGTCTGCAGGGCCAATCTTATTCTCTCTCAGCCCACCAGCTAACTGTCCCCTTACCACGCAGCTTTTTTTTTTCAGCATTTTGTACTTCCAAAAAACTACATATTTTTCCGTTTTAAACCCCCCAGGGTGTTGGGGTCGCCCCTGTCGGGGGGGCCCCTTCGTCCCGGGATGTATGGGAGCGTTTGCGGGAGAGCGGGACCACCGGCCAGGTTAGGGGCCCGCACCCCATCCTGCACTACAACGCCAAGCGGTGGGCTATTGGGGCCACCGGGGGGGCCGCTCCGCTGCCCGGTTGCTGGGACATGTTTTTCCCCCCGGTTAAATTTAGCCTACCTCTTTTAAGGCTCGCGTCGCAGGCAAAGCGGTGGAGACAGGACCTTTTTCCTGGGCGCCTGATGTCAGAGCTTCACTTCCCCTTTTCAGGGCCTCCCGGGCCCCCCCAAGGGGGGGGGCGTGTCCAGGGAACAGCGCGCTTTTTCGTACGCCCCCTTCTTCAACCCCGCGTGAGGCGCGAAGATTGCGGGAAAGATGGGGGTATTTTGGCGCCAAACGCAGCAAAAATTTTTTTCCCAAAAAGTTCAAATAGGCACCAGGCCACAATTGCAAGCTTCGAACCTTTTCTGACGCCAATTTAGTTTACTCGCCCACAATTTTGGGATACCCGGGCTATGGGGTACTCGGGGCCGAGCCCCTTTTTCCATGGGAATTCACTGCACGGGACTCGGGCCGTGGCCCTGGCGGGCATGCAATGGGGGATATTTACAGGGGAAAATTGGATTGAAGTTCGTGATTCACTGTGGGATCTGAACAATTTGGACCAGCGCGATAAGACTTCACAGGGGGTGTTAAGGGGGACTGGGGGGAAGTCCCCACATTGAACGGCCCCGGAGTTATGGTGAGAGCAGGGTGAAAAATTTAAAAATTCTTTTACAACAAGCACTTTTTTTCATACCTTTCGGTAGATGGTTCAGGCAGGGCCCGGGGGGGTGGTCGGGGGGGGAGAATGTACATTGGGATAACCCCTGAGCAGGTTAAGGGCCCCCTTTACTTTGTATATATCGAGTAAACTTCATGAACGAAGTTAACTCTGCAATCCCACTTTTCTCATACTGCAACCCCCGACAAAGTGAAAGCCTTCTAAAATCTCTGTCATCAGATGGGGCAAAAACGAAGTCCCTTTTAGCTTGGGCCAAAAAAACCTTGTTCTCCCTGACTCTGTTTACGTATCGGACTTGGGGCTACCTTTTGCGACCCCCGTACCAAAAGCCTCCGGTTTTTTGTTACAAGCAAAGCACTAGCAAAGCTTCGGACCCCCTGGGCGTTATTTTGTGAGGGACCAATACCTGATGCACTCTCTCTGTTTTTCCCTAGCCCTTCGTCCGCTCGCCTTTTCATAAAGCACTTTTTAGCATTGATGGAAAAGTCAGTTTCTCCAGACGCTGAAAAATTTGTATCCTCCTTGTTTCGTTCTTTTTTAGGTACGATTAAGGGTGCCTGACTAGGGGC
>JARQOD010013442.1:0-15531 GCA_033576555.1 Oophaga sylvatica
GGGAAATTAGTAATCAGCTTTAGTATTAAAATGGTGCCGTATTTTTCAGCTGTACATCATTAACTAGACACATGGGTATACTGGCACAATTAAAATACATATGCCCATCCGCAGAAATACCGCTCACACTTGAAATACTACATGGATAGCACACAGATTGGCTTAGTCGGGTCAGTGACCATTTACTAAACAGCAGCTGCCACCGAGATCTTTCCAATATAGTACAATGCAGAATTAAAGCTCACCTGCAGGTTTGGTCACTTGTTTCTAGAAGTTTTAGGTTTGTGTAAACTTATTTGAAATTACTGTATAAACTAATGAATACTATTATGATAGATACTTTGTAGTAATAGGAATGTCAGGCATTGCCACAGGTTTTCTGTATATTGGATTTTATAACATAGGCAGTCTTTGAGCTTACTTGGAGGATATAAGTACACAGCTTTATTTGTCATAATACACTGCTCAACAAAATAAAGGGAACACTTAAACAACAGAATATAACTCCAAGTAAATCAAACTTCTGTGAAATCAAACTGTCCCACTTAGGAAGCAACACTGATTGACAATCAATTTCACATGCTGTTTGTGCAAATGGAATAGACAACAGATGGAAATTATTGGCAATTATCAAGACACACTCAATAAAGGAGTGGTTCTGCAGGTGGGGACCACAGACCACATCTCAGTACCAATGCTTTCTGGCTGATGTTTGGTCACTTTTGAATGTTGGTTGTGCTTTCCACACTCGTTGTAGCATGAGACGGTACTCCAAAAACCACACAAGTGGCTCAGGTAGTGCAGCTCACCCAGGATGGCACATCAATGCGAGCTGTGGCAAGAAGGTTTGCTGTGTCTGTCAGCATAGTGTCCAGAGGCTGGAGGCGCTACCAGGAGACAGGCCAGTACACCAGGAGACGTGGAGGGGGCCGTAGGAGGGCAACAACCCAGTAGCAGGACTGCTACCTCCGCCTTTGTGCAAGGAGGAACAGGAGGAGCACTGCCAGAGCCCTGCAAAATGACCTCCAGCAGGCCACAAATGTAAGTGTCTGCACAATCGGTTAGAAACGGACTCCATGAGGATGTTCTGAGTGCCGACGTCCACAGATGGGGGTTGTGCTCACAGCCCAACACCGTGCAGGATGCTTGGCATTTGCCACAGAACACCAGGATTGGCAAATTCGCACTGGCGCCCTGTGCTCTTCACAGATGAAAGCAGGCTCACGCTGAGCACAGTGACAAACGTGACATAGTCTAGAGACGCCGTGGAGAGCGATCTGCTGCTTGCAACATCCTTCAGCATGACCTGTTTGGCAGTGGGTCAGTATTGGTGTGGGGTGGCATTTTTATGGAGGGCCACACAGCCCTCCATGTGCTCGCCCGAGGTAGCCTGACTGCATTAGGTACCGAGATGAGATCCTCAGGCCCCTTGTGAGACCATATGCTGGTGCGGTGGCCCGGGTTCCTCCTAATGCAGGACAATGACAGAACTCATGTGGCTGGAGTGTGTCTGCAGTTCATGCAAGATGAAGGCATTGAAGCTATGGACTGGCCTGCCCGTTCCCCAGACCCGAATCCGATTGAGCACATCTAGGACATCATGTCTTGCTCCATCCACCACGTCATGTTGCACCGCAGACTGTCCAGGAGTTGGTGGATGCTTTAGTCCCGGCTGGGAGGAGATCCCTCAGGAAACCATCCGCCGCCTCATCAGGAGCATGCCCAGGCATTTATAGGGAGGTCATACAGGCCGTGTAGGCCACACATACTACTGAGCATCATTTTGACTTGTTTAAGGACATTAAATTCCACTTTAATTTTGTGTGTGACTCCAAATCCAGGCTTCCATTGGTTAATAAATTTGTTTCCATTGATGATTTTTGTGTGATTTTGTTGTCAGCACATTCACTTTGTACAGAACAAAGTATTCAATGAGAATGTTTAATTCATTCAGATCTAGGATGTGTTAATTGAGTGTTCCTTTATTTTTTTGAGCAGTGTAACAATGCTACTCATAGGAACCTTTTCTATTTAAAAGTCAAGCTGGTCTATTTCCGTGTTCATAAACCACATCACAGGAAAACTTAAAATAAAGCCCTTGTCTGGCACAAAGTAAAACAAAGCAAAAAGTCCATACAATAGTGCAGTTTCTTTGTCCTTTAGGAAAGTCACACAATCCAGAAGGTCTACACACCTCCATACACCAGAACCACGTGTCAGAAAAAGAGGTCCAATTTTACAATGTTAACCACACCCAGTGATGGGAGATAAGGTGAGCAGCCTCATCTCCCAACTCTTCAGTTGCTCCCAATCAAACTGTAACGGCCTATTAACCCCTCATAGTACTATGTGTATTAGAGCATTTACTCCAGGTTTATATCACAGAGCACATCACAGCCTCATGCACTGCCTGTCAGATCGCTGATCTGACACAGTGCTCTGCAGTGTCAGATCAGAGATCTGACACTATATAGTGATGTCACACTCTGGGACAAAGTAAAAAAAAAAAAAAATCATGTGTAATTTTAAAAATTCCTAAATAAAAAAAATAAATATTGTTCCAAAAAAATACATTTCTTTATGTAAATAAAAAATAAATGCCGTAAATAAAAGTACATATTTAGTATCGCCGCTCCGTAACGACCCGCCCTATAAAGCTGTCCCACTAGTTAATCACTTTAGTAAACCCTTAAAAAAAAAAAAAAAACACAAGACAAAAAAAATGCTTTATCACCATAACCGCCGAACAAAAAGTGAATAACACACAATCAACAAACGGATATAAATAAGCAGGTTTCCGCTGAAAAGGTCATCGGTCCCAAAAAAACGAGCTGTCAAAAAAGCGTCATCACGAAAAAATAAAAGTTATAGCTGGCAGAATAAAGTGATGCAAAAATATTGTTTTTTATATAAAACTGTTTTTATTGTTGAAAGCCCAAAAACATAAAAAAATGATATTATAGGTATCGCGTAATCGTACTGACCCGAAAATAAAACTGCTTTATCAATTATACCACACGTGGAACGTAAAACTCCCCCCCCCCAAAAGAAATTCATGAATTTCTGGATTTTGGTCATTCTGCCTCCCAAAAATCGGTAATAAAAAGCGATCAAAAATTGTCATGTCCCCGAAAAGGCACCAATAAAAAAGTCAACTCACCCCCAAAAAAAAACCTCACTGATCTGTGGGAAAAAAATGGAAAAAATATAGTCTCAAAATTGGGGGATGCAAAAACTAATTTTTTTTCAATAAAAAAAAAAAAGTCTTTTAGCGGACAGTCCAAACTAAAAACCCATTAAATAATAAACAAACCCCCCTTTATCACCCCCTTTGTTAGGGGGGAAAAAAATAAAATAAAAAAAGAGGATTTTGGGAAAAAACTTACCCGTAAATCCTTTTTAGCGAAGAAGGAAAGGGGGACCCCGTCCCTTTCTAGGGGGGGCGGGGGGGGAGATGAATAGAACCTCGATTAAAAGAGTGTTGACCGGCCCCTCCACCGGCTCCCCTACTCCCCCCTCCAGTTGACACAAGCTTTAAGGGGAGCAATACACCACAAGCAACAAAACCCCTTCTGAAAAAATTCAGAAAAAAACACAAAAATACAGGTTATGCATGCAGTAGGGAAAAAAACACACAGTTCCAGGTACTACCCGGACCCCACCACTGCGAGACTGGCGAGCGGAAAAACTAGCGCGTCAACCCCCAGCCAATTTAAAGCTATCAAGGGGGGTCAGCCCTCTGAAACAACAACACACTTCTGCCATGGAGGGGCTGTGTCTCCCCCCTTCTTCGCGAAAAAGGGTTTTACAGTAAGTTCTTACCAAAATCCCCCTTTTTAGCTTCGATAAGGGAAGGGGGACACAGTATTCTAGTGGGGCGCCCCCAACAGTCCAAAAAATTAAGGGGGGGAAAAAACCCTAAAGGGAGAACCTAACACCTAAAAAAATGGGAACTAGCGCTAAACACAAGTAAAAGAAACTTTAAACCACAGCGCCGCAGGACCCCAGTCCCCAAGGGGCAAAAGGGAAACACTAACGCCACCCTTTTAAAATTTGTAAAAGGGGTGG
Organism: Oophaga sylvatica; assembly: GCA_033576555.1. Classification (NCBI taxonomy): domain Eukaryota; kingdom Metazoa; phylum Chordata; class Amphibia; order Anura; family Dendrobatidae; genus Oophaga; species Oophaga sylvatica. The sequence continues at coordinate 4,069 of JARQOD010013442.1, forward strand.
ACGGGGGGCCAGGTCCCGCCCGGCAAAGCGAGTGCCGAGCCCCTTGATGGAAAGCCCACCATGAGCCCCACTCTGTGGAAAGGGGGTCGAAACCTTAAACGGGGAAGGTTCTCCTTAAGTCGTAAGCCTCAAATGGCCACCAAAACCCCGAGCAAGAACCTTGGGAAGCTCATGACCACGTCACGACCTCTGGGGGAAACACAAAAGGGAGTCCGACTTCCCAAAAATTTGAGTAAACAAAAATAGAAATTCAAAGCCCGCACCAAACCAATTGTGCAAGGCCCCTTCCCCCATTTCTGGCCCCGGACAAAAGAGGGCAACACAATTTTCCGTTTAAAAAAATTTCGACACCACCTTAGGGGAAGTCCCCCGGTGCGAAGCACTACGCGATCCGGGGGAAAATCCAGGAAAGGAGGCGAGCGAAAGAGCAGCCAACCCGAAACCCCTTTTCAAAGGGGTACCGCATGGGAAAGGGGAAACCCTTTCCCAAGGAGCAAAGAGAGACTAACAAGTCCATAGCCAAAAAGGCCATGTGAAGACCTCCAAAAACAAATTGAACCCCCAAGGAAACCCCCGGGTGCCCTCCGGGGCGGAAACTGACGGGTTTTTACACCGCAAAAAAAAGGAACTCCCCCAAAGCAGGAAAAGCCTTCCGGAACAGCGGGACAAGCAGAAACCTACCCCTCGGGTGTTCACTGCCAAACCCTTGTCCACCCCGAATTTGCAGAAGGCCCAAAAAATTGGGAAGGAAAAAAAAAAAAAAAACCCTCGGGTTCCCTTAAAAACCCGAACACCAAAAAAAAAAGGCTTCCCAATTTTGTGGAAAACCCCTAGTATACCCGGCCTCGCGCTGCAAAGGGCTACTTTGGCTAAAACCCTTAGGGTCAATTTTTCGGTCTCAAGAGCCACGCCGTAAAACGCAAGACTTCGGGTCCGGATGACAAAGGGGCCCTTGGGGTTAAAGGCCCGAGGAAGAGGAATGGAAAAGGTGGGGCTGCCAGGGCGCACCAGAGTCGGAAAACCCCGTACTCCTTGGGCCCAAACGGGGGGTATCAACAAGCCGGGGTTCTCTTAGTCAACCACGTAGCACCCAAAGGGAAACAAGGAAATCGGCGGGAAAAAAAAAAAAATAGATTACCGAATTGGCCCCACGAAGCCCCTAGAGCACCACCCCCACAGCCTTTGGGTCCCTTTACCTGACATGAAAGTTGGGGAATTTGGGATTGCCCGGAGCCCTCAAAAACCACTTGGGGGGTTACGAAAGCACAGCAGGGCCAAATTCTCCGATGAAGACTCCATTCTCCGGATCCATCTTTCGCGATGAGAAAGTCTCCGTGATTCAAAATCCTAAAAGTGGATCGCAGAAAGGCTGGCACTTGGTCTCGGCCCATACCAGGATCCGGGAAAAAAAAACCCCACCAGACCTGGAACTCCTTGTCCCGCAGATGGTCGATATAACACCCCTCCGCATTGTCTTCTCACCGGACGGGCAGACGTTTAAAAGGGACCGTCCAGTGATGGGCAAAGGAAAATTGCCCTAAATTTCCCAGGATGTTTCGGGAGACCCTCCGACGACAACTCCCTGATTCCAATACGTCCAACCCTCCCCGCCCGTCAGGCGGGCACGGGGGTTATGACCGACCCCCTTGGAGGGGGGGAAGACTTCCCAGGGAAACCCCCGGGACGTAACCACCACCTGGGGACTCTCGCCCCTGTGGGAGAGGGAGAGACTGCAATCCAGCGAAGTCTGCGATCACCCCAGGCTCAAAATGACCCTTGGAGGGCTCTGGAAAAACGCGCAAACGGAAGTGGCTCCCTGAACCACCATCAAAACCCCAAAAGGGGAACTCCCTCGAAGAGACATCGCGTCGGAAAAACTTATAACCGTACTGTCGAAGGGGACTGCTTTCTTTTTTGGGGGCAAAACCCCTCTCGTACCGGGGAAATGCTTCCCCAAAAACAGGAGACTGCGACGTTCCAGAGAAAAATTCTCCCACTGACCCCACCCAAAAGTCCTCCAGGAGCTGGGGGAAAGATTGCAAGCAGTCACTCCCCCTCCCCCTTTGGGGACGCCAAAATAAAAAGGTCGCCCGGGTGGGGGAAGAATCGAACCCCCTGTCTCGAAGAATTGCAAGAAAGGCGCCAGAAATTTTTTAAAAACTCGGGGCGCGAACCAAACCCGAATGGCAAGCCACAAACTGGTAATGGCCCTGATTATGGAAAAAACGAAGGAACGGGAGGCCCTTCCGTTTGGGGAAGTGCAAATAAGCGCGCGAAGTCGTTGACACAAAAAACTTCTGCGGGACAGGGCCTGGGGGAATTTTCCCGGGCGGAAACATGCGATTCAATTTTTTTGAACCCAAAAATGGGCAAAATTTTTTCCTTTTTTTTTGGGGGACCAAAAAGATTAAATAAACCCCCCTTTTCCCCGGCCCTCCGGCGGAACAGGCACCACCACACCTTCTGCAAAAGGGAATCTACCCCCGCAGCAGAGGGGGCAAAAAGCTGGGGCTCTGAGGGAAACGGGGGGTTGAAAAAAAAACTGCCCTGGGGGTCGAAAAGGACCTATGAAGTAGCCCCCCAACCAACCCGTTACCCAGGCGTCCCGACATGGGGGAAGCCCAAGTGGGTTTAAATTTGGGAAAGTAAACACCCCCACCGAGAGCGCTCGAGTGAGACCCAGGCTCATCCGCCTTAGCGGGTTTTTTCCCAGTTTCCCCCGCTTGTCCAACAGAATTTTCTGTTTCCAGGTATGGGGAATTTTTGAGAATTCCCCCCTTTTTTTTTTTTTTTTTTTAAAAAGAAGGGGCATCCGAACCCCCGAGGGCGACTGAATCACCCCCCGGACCGAAAAGGGCCTCGAAAAAACTAGGCACTAGTCCCAAAAGCAGAAGTCACGCTCTGCGCTGCGGTAAAGCGTTTCTTTTGCCTTTACCGGCAATCACTCCGTGAGGTCAGGTCCAAAAGTGACCACCTTGTAAGCTAAAGATAGCAACCCTGTTTGGAAAACTGCGTCCCCAGTCCACTGTCAAAACCCAAGTGCCTTCTGACTGTGATCCCGAAGATTGCGCCCTGAATAGAAATGCCGTATCCCCCAACAACTGGAAAAGCCCCACTACCCGATAGAGAATCCACCTTCCCCCGCCCGTAGGGGGCCAAACCCCCGCTCGGGAAACTTTACAACCAAACAGGGCCCTTTAAATAGAATCTATGATTTCTGCCACGGGCCCTGCAGACTCCCCTTCCCCCTTAACGGGAAATTTTCTAAGCGGGGATGAGGGCACCCATTCAGGAAAGACCCAAATTTTTTTAAACTCCGTAGAACACGATAGGTGTCTCAATTTTTGGACACAGGCCTCCTTCTCCACTCCCCCCATTAAGCCATCAGTGATGTAAAACACCCGGCCACTTCCCAACATCCAGATCCCCTCCCCCGGGTAACTGAAAAGCCCCCAAAAAAAAACCTCTTTACGGTCCAAAAGAGGGGCGAGGGTCCCTGCCGATCCTCCTTTCCGAATCGGACATTTTCGTTCCGGGAAGGAAGGCACCGTTTGTTCGCTCCTGACATAAAGACTAGCGCACTCAATAAAAAAATCAGACACCCCATCAAACAGCGAGGGCCTCCATTTGACCCAGGAACCTCCGACCGTGTGTTAACCCCGTCAGTCGTGCGTAATCGGAGAGAATGTCGGATCTGGAGACGGTTGCACATATATGGAGGAAAACCCTGTCAGAAACTAGAAAGTGTGTTCTTAAAGAAAAAAAAGAACGCTGAAGGTTAAAGCTTTTAAAGAGAGAGCACCCCCCGCCGTCCCCCCATTAAGAGATAAACCCCCAAAGAAGGGGGAAAGGTGCGCCTCCACAACCTTAAAAATGAAAAAGGGGGCGAGCTCCAAGGGTCTTATTTGGGGAAGTACGGCGCTATGCCCACTTAAAAAGAAAAAATTCACAAAAATTGCGCTGTTAGTAAACGCAATGACCGCCAAAGTCATTAAGGGGAACACAAAACCCCTTTTGCGGGTTTTAATGAAAACGCATTAAGAAGATCACACAAACGATCGAAGTTGCGGTTTTTCGGTCTTAGCAGGGAAAGTATGTGGGAGTTTTAAAGTCCGATCCCCACAACCTCTTTTTTGAAAAGGGGTGGGGAGCCTTATAGATAACACGCAGGCAGCGCAGTCTGCCACCCATTTTGCTCAAAAGGCGCCCGCGCTGTGGGGGGAAGGGGTTTTTTTCTTGCCCAGACGGGTAAAGCGACTCCCCCCCCCTGGTCACGGTGCAGGTCTGCCGGGAGGGGAGGAGACGAGTTCCAGGGGGCTTTCAGCCTGTCAGTAATGGCCCCGCGCCTGTGCCTCCTTGGGTTCATGAGAGAAACCGGAAAGGAAGACCCCCGTAAAGGCGCGTCAGAGCGGCGCGAAATTCAAATAAAAAAAAGCGCGCACACCTTTCTCTCCCTCCCCTATGCCCTGCAGGCACCACCTGGGGAAAAAAAAAAACACAGTCACCGGCTGTATACTGTAACACGGCTCCCGCAGCATCGTGAGTCACTCAAAAACCCCTTTAAATAAAAATGGGGATACCACCCACCCGACGCCACAGGACCCCCGGGGGTTTTTTGGCGCTATCCCCTCGTTTCCCCCCCAAGGGGGAACCGTGACCCCTGCAGCGGGGTTTTGCCCCCCCCCGCCGGGGAACCATCCTACCCCCCGGGCCCGGCAGGGTTCTCCCGGGGACCCCATTGGGGTAATACAACCGCCAAGGGAGAGGTTGGGGGCCCAAAGGGGTGAACCCCTGAGCCCTTAACAATTTCTGGGGACCAAGTCTCTTGTCCGATAAAAAATAAAAAATATTCTGGGGAGCTGTTTCCACAGCGACTATCCTCTGAGACCTCAAATGGGAACGGAATGATAGGGGACCCGACTGGGGGGGCCCGGGAAACACTCTTTTTAATTGGGTGTTTTATCCCTTTTGGGGGCTCCGCCTCCCCACTAGTAATGACGTGTCCCCTTCCCTTTCCCGCAAAAGATTTTACGGGAAGTCTTCCCCAAAATCCGTTTTTACCCCCCCCTTTTAGTTGGGGGAAAAAATAAAAAAAATTAAAAAAAAGTATTCTTTGGGGCTCCGCCTACCCACTAGAATGACTGTGTCCCCCCTCCTTCATCGAAGCTAAAAATTATGATTTCCTTTTCCCTTGGGGTTAGGCTAGAGTTAGGGTTGGGCAAAAGTTAGGGTTTAGGGTTGGAGTTAAAATTTGGGGAGTTTCCACTTTTTAGGACACGGGGCTCCCAAACGTGATATGGCGTCTGATCTCAATTCCCAGTCATTCGCGTTAAAAAATCAAACGGCGCTCCTCCCTTTCCCGAGTTTCCCCCCCTGACTGAAACATTTCCCCCCCCCCCAATATGGGGTATCAGCACATTTGGGGACAAATTCCTAATTTTTGGGGTCCAATTTCCTTGTTCCCCGGGGGGAAATAAAAAAAATTTGGACCTGAAATAATTTTTTTTTTTTTAAAAAAATTTTAAATGTTCTTTTTTTTAAGCATTCAAAAATTCCCCTTGAAGCACCTAAGGTTACTTTTTAAATGGGGTTTTGATTCCCTTTGGGGGGTCAGTTTTTAGAAGGGTTCTTTTTGGGTATTTTCTTCATAAAACCCCCAAAGTGATTTAAAATGTGATGTGGCCCCAAAAAAAAAATGGGATAAAAAGGGAAAAATTTGCTGGTCAACTTTTAACCCTAAATTCCTAACAAAAAAATTTTTGGTTCCCAAAAAATTGTACTGATGTAAAGTAAATGGGGGAAATTTACTTATTATTAAAAGTTTTTTTTGTGTGCAATCTCTTGATTTAACCCCTTACTGCCAGGGACTACTATCCCGCCCATGGTACCGGGGCCCCCAAAGACCAGGGCGGGATAGTATTCCGTGCGATCGACCGCTCCCGGGGGAGCGCACCGATCGCCCCGGGTTTCAGCTGATTATCACATGACACCCATGACGGTGTCGGGGACGTCAGGGCCGCTCCCGCCCTTACCCCTTGCACACCGCGTCAAACATGACGCGGGTACTGGGGACAGGGGATCGCACAGGGGGGGGGCTCCCTGCGCCCCCCCTGAGACCCCAGACAGCGCATGTGCGGCTGCCTGAGGGCTTCCTCCCTCCCGGGACCCGGATCCAAATGGCGCCGGGTCCTGGAGGGGGCGGTACCTCAGGCCTGCCGGAGCGGGCAGAGAAGCCTGCTGACTGCCTGAGCGATCGCGGTGTACAGAGTGCTGTGCACACTGTCACACCACGATCTGATAAAAAACAGTGATGTCCCCCCCTGGGACAAAGAAAAAAAATTTAAAAAAATAAAAACAGGGTTTTGGAAAAAGACTTACCGAAAAAATCCTTTCAGCAAAGGGAAAGGGAAAGAGACACAGTTTCTTTACTGTGGTGGGCGGACCCCCAGATCAGGATGTTCCCTCAGACAAAAGAGGATGACTGGCTGGCCCCCCAGCTGGGGTCCCCCTCTCAGCCCAGTCGCCCCAAAGCTTTTGGGAAAAGATAAAGACACCAGGGGACAACAAACCCCTTCTGAAGGAACTCAAAAAAAAACACAGAATACTTTCATCAAAAAAAGCCAAAAACCACAGAGTTCCGGTACTACTCAGGAACCTGACACTGCGATGAGCTGGCGATGCTGGAAAAGAGCCCTTTGGGGCTGACCTCACCCAGAAATCGTATCAGATAAGGGCGGCTGCATCGAAACACAACACCTTCTGCCTGGGGGGGTCTGGTTTTCCCTTTCCCTTCCCCTTTGCTGAAAAGGTTTTACAGGTAAGTCTTTACCAAAATCCGGTTTCACTGCAGATGAAGGAAGAGAGCCCAGTATTCATTACTGAGGGGAGCCCCAAAGCAGTTCAAAAAAAAGGGGTGGAAAAAACCCAACAAAAGGCAGAAACCCAACACCTTAAAAACAAAGGCAACCACGCTAAACACAATTCACCCAGAACTTTAAACTACACGCCTCGGGACCCTACGTCCGGGGCTGCATCAGGGGAAGCACGACGCCACTTTAAAAACCTTGTAAATTGGGGACGAGCCCAAGTGGGGCCGCTCGGAAAGTGCACTGCGAAGCCCTAATAAAAAGCCCCAGAACCACAGCTCTCGTGGAATGGCTCAATTTTAAAAGGGGCAAGATTCACCCCAAGGGGGGAAGCTTCCAAAATACGACCGGACCAAACACTAAGAACCCTTGGAAGCTCTTTGACCACCCGACGACTCCCGGAACCACAAACGGGGTCCGTTTTTACAAAACCTGAAAATAAAGATAAAACTTAAAGGGCCCGCACTAAATCCAATGTGTGTAAATCTCGCTTTTTCGTATTTTTCGGATCCGGACAGAGTGAAGGAAACCAATATCCGGGTTAACTGAAATTGTGACACCATTTTAAGGAAAAAAATCCCCCCGAGTGCGAAGCACTCACGACCCGGGAAAAAAAAAAACTCCAAAAAGGGGGCGAACAAGAAAGAGCGCCAATTCAGAAACTCCCTAAAAGAAGTGACTGCAAAAAGGGAAAGCCCCCTTCCCAAAAATAAAAAAAGGGTTTAAAAAAACCATGGGTTTCAAAAGGTTTATGCTGAAGAGCCCCCCAAAAAAAAGGTTGAGCCCCCAAGGACACGGGGCCTTCCCCGGCGGAAACTTACGAGAGATACCCGGAAAAAAAGGGGACACTCTCTATTCGAAGCAAAGGGTTTTTCCGGAACAAAAAGGCAGAGCAAAAAAACTGACCTTTAGGTGCTAAAATGCCAAACCCTTGTCTAGCCCCTGCGCAGAAAAACCAACATTGGGAAGGGGAAAATTTTCTCGGGTTTCCCAAAACCCCCCAAAAAAACCCCGAAAAAAAAGGTTTTCCCAATTTTTTTTGGGAAATCCTAGAAGTAGCCGGGCATTTGCACACAAGGGGGAGCAATGACCTCGGCTGAAAAACCTCTAGGGTCAAAAATTCGGGGCTCAGAGCCACCCGCAAAGCAGGGACTCAAGCCGGACAAAAGGGCCCCTGAGCAACAAGCCGGTTGAAGGGGATGGAAACGGAGGTGCCGCCAACACGACATTTTTTTCGAGAACCACACCCTTCTTGGCCAGTTGGAGCATCAGAATAGCTGAAATTCTCTCTATCTGATCCACCCGTACAAGAAGTAAGGATATCGGCGGAATAATAGTCAGCTCAAAACTGATCCCCTGACCCACTAGAGCATCCCCCCCCACCGCCTTGGGGCCTTGTACCTGGAATAAAATGTGGGTATTTGGGCCATTGGACCGGGGATCCATCAAATCCATTGGGGGGGGTTTCCCCGAGAGCACAGTATCAAAAACTTCCGGGTGGGGGGGGCTCCATTCCCGGATCCATCCTTCTGCGACTGGAAAGCCCGCGGGAATATTCTGAACCCCTGGAAGTGAATCCCCGAAAGGCTGGTCCTGGCCTCGCCCAAATCAAAATTTGGGGGACACCCCCACCATGAGTCTGGAACTCTTTGCCCCACCTTGTGATTGAAAACCGACAGCCGTCGCATTGTCTGTTGCACTCGGACGGCAGCCGCTAAAGGGGACCGCCCAAATTTGGGGCAAAGGAAAACGCCCCATTCCAGGTTTGATCGGAAAAAACTCTTCCGATACCATACCCCCTAATCCAGAGATTTTTCCAAACACCCCCCCCCCGACAGGCTGGGTCGGGGGTTAAACTGACCACTTTGGGGGGGGGAAAGACTTCCCCAGGGAAAAGCCCCCCGGGGTAACCACCCTTCTAAGAATCCCGCACCGCGCGAGGGAAGGTACCTGAATCCACGATTGCGACTGGTTCCATCGATCAAGAGAACCTTTGGGGAGTCCGGGGAAGGGAAAGGGCAAAGGAATTGCCTCCAGGACGCCACCATCAGACCCAAAGACGCATACATTCCCAGGGCTTGCCGTTTAGGAGTATAATCTGCATTCGAAGAAGACAGATGTTTTTCTGGGGGTAGGGGAAAATACCCACCGAAATGTCGAGAAGCATTCCCCAAAAAAAGAATTTTCCTCGTGGGTTTCCCGGACGCTTTTCCCAATTGAAGCCCAAACCGAAATCTTTTAGAAAAATAAGAGACAAATCCCCACCGTCAACGCCCCCTCCTCCCAGGGCCACGACAAAGATCGTCCAGATAAGGGGGAATCGTAATCCCGTCTTCGAAGGGGTGCCCTGAGGGGGGCCCGAATTTTTGTAAAACCCTTGGCGCTGGGCTAAGCCGAACGGCAGACCCCGAATGGTAATGATTTGACCTATGGCAAATCGAAGAAAGCGCTGATGACCTTTCCCAGGAATATGCAAATAGGCGCGCGAATGTCGATTGACACCAGAAAATCGTTCTGTGAAGAGCTGCCCAAAAGGAAGAAGCGACTCCCGCGAAATTTCCCGGACATGACATGCCGTTTAAACGCTTGAGATCCAAATCGGGGGAAATTTGTTCTCCTTTTTTGGGAAAAATATAAAAAAGGGTTTGGGAAAAAAAACCTTTCCTCGGCCCCTGAGGAACCGGGGATCACTACCCCTTTTGTATACGTTCGACCTTCGCTGTAGAGCGCAAAAAGTCGGGGCCGACGAAGCGAGATTACAAAAAAAATTTTGGGGGGTTTTAGAAACAAACCTATGAATAGCCTGCCGACACTTTCCGCTTACCCAGAATTGGAACGCGAGCCTCCAAGTTCCTTGAAAAAAGCAGGGGACCCCCCACTCAGAATCCCGGGGACCCCTGGCTCAATCCGACTTTCGGGTTTCTTGTCAATTCCCCCCTTGTTTTGGGGAAACTCCTTCCGGGGGGACGAGTTTTCGAGAGGGTTTCTTTCCTGGAAAGAAGGAAACCCATCCCACGAGGATGAAAGTCGTCCCCCCGGCCCCCAAAGGGCCGCCGACCACTATAAAAACCAGGGTTACTGGGCACCGAGGCCCGGCCCCTTTGCGTGGTAATGCTGATTCCCTTTGCCTTACCTTGGAAATCCTCTGTGAGGGCGGATCAAAAAATGGCCCCCTTGTAAGGTAAGGCCAACAAACCCTTTTTGGAAACTGCGTCCCCCCCCCGCTGAACAAAAGCTTTCTGACGTGACCTGAAGCTGCCTTTGGCCAGCAGAGATGCCGATCCAGACCCGGGACAAAGATAAACAGGCGCCCTTTTAACCATTCACATTTCCCGTATCTCAGAAACGGGGAAATTCATTTTTTCAACTCCGTCTTCAAGTCCAAACCCTTAAGAACTCTAGCCACACATGGATCCTGCACGCCGAATCCATGACCCGCAGCCCTAGTTGCTTTTGCCGCCAATTCTGCCTTTCTTCCAAAGGCTCCGAAAAGCCGTTTTTCCCCCTTAATGGGGAGTAAGGGGGTTTTACTAAGCGAGACAAAGACACATCCACTTCGGGAGCAAAGTCCAATTACCTTTTAACCCCGAGAGAAGGAAAAAGTTATCAAAGAAAGCTTTCCAGGAAAACGTTTACTGGACATAGAGTTCCTCCCTATTACACCTTTTAACTCACCCAGAGCTGGCAATTTGGCGCGAAGCAGGGGATCCTGGAATGCGTGCTGATTTTCCAGGGGAAATAGTTACCTCCTCCGGAACTGTATTTTTCTCTCATGGCTTCAATTAATGCCCCCCGGACGCTTCGTCATAGAGGGAAACCCCCTGCGGCCGCCGCTTGAACGGTATTTTTCCTCCAAATTTAAGGGGAACTCGCCCAAAATAGATTCACTGACTCCTCCGTGTAGAGGGGGGGGGTAACGGCCCGCGCGCTTCCTCTGAGAGGAATTTGCGACACTAGACCTAAAAGGAATTAAGTTTTAATCGATCGAGCGATTCATCCAATTTCCACCGCGTCGACCGCAGCGCTAGACGCTGTGGAGGCTGCTACTGATGCCGCAATGGCACTGGGGCGTGATCCCGGGATCTGAAATCGTTCAGACATGTTCCCCCCTGTATGAGCGGTCAAGCGGGGAAAACCAGCAAAAAACTATGCGGTTTTTTTTTTTTTTTTTTTTTTTTAAACGCTGAAGGGTTAACGCTCCACCCAAACAAGTTACCCCACGGTATTCATCAGCAAATTTTGCTGTAAAAAAAACCCTCAAAGGGTTTTAAAATTTGCAACCACCCAAAATTATAAATTTGGAGCCCCACCAATTTTTATTTTCTCGATAGACTGCAGCTGCAGGTAGCGATCGTGCGTGCGGGGTGAGGAATCCCCACTCACCCCCTGGCGTGGGGCTTAAAAGGGGAGGACGGTCCCGGGAGCCCCCGGCCCGATAATGGCCGCCACGAGGGGGGCGCAGGAGAAAAAGCCAAGCGCCGTCTTCCTGCTCAAAAGACCGGGAAGAAGGCCACGCCCCCCCGTACTCAAATAATGGGGCGCGAACTCTCCCCGCTCCTCTCCCCTCGTCCTGCAGCTATCTGCCCGCGGACAAAAA
>JARQOD010013443.1:0-15527 GCA_033576555.1 Oophaga sylvatica
CATTAGTTTGGGGACCGCAGATCTCCTGACAGGTTCCCTTCAAACATTCCTGACATATCGGACACCAAACAATCCTAACAAATCCTAATCTTAGGTGCAGGCCGATCTGTAACTGACCCGGGGGTCCTGCTCATCCACAATGTTCAGCTCTTCATCTGGTAACGGGTTGATGAAAACTTGATTCCACTGCCTGGACTGATTACTGGAAAACAGAAATCGAGGTCTTATACAAGAAACCGCAAAACCAGAGAAACCGAAAACTATTCTGTGAGCAAAAGACTACAAAAACCAGCCCCGACTCAAAACACTGCCTTAAAGGGGCGGCTCCATGTGGACATCTCCTTTTAAAATGAGGACCCACAGTATGTTTCCTGGAGCAGCAGTGCGAAGAAATGTCACTGGAATTGTGTGGAAGCCTGGGGGGGGCCGGCGTCTGAATCCTCTGGGGGGGGTGTCCGTCATCTGCAGCCTCGGGGGGTAGGCGAGGCCGTCATCTGCAGCCTCGGGAGGGCGGCCGGCATCTGCAGCCTCGGGGGGGCGGCCGGCATCTGCAGCCTCGGGAGGGGCGGCCGGCATCTGCAGCCTCGGGGATGGGGGGCGGCCGGCATCTGCAGCCTCGGGGATGGGGGGCGGCCGGCATCTGCAGCCTCGGGGATGGGGGGCGGCGGGCATCTGCAGCCTCGGGGATGGGGGGCGGCCGGCATCTGCAGCCTCGGGGATGGGGGGGCGGCCGGCATCTGCAGCCTCGGGAGGGGCGGCCGGTATCTGCAGCCTCGGGGGGGGCGGCCGGTATCTGCAGCCTCGGGGGGGGCGGCCGGCATCTGCAGCCTGGGGGGGGCGGCCGGTATCTGCAGCCTCGGGGGGGGCGGCCGGCATCTGCAGCCTGGGGGGGGCGGCCGGCATCTGCAGCCTCGGGGGGGCAGCCGGCATCTGCAGCCTCGGGGGGTGGCCAGCATCTGCAGCCTCGGGGGGGTGGCCAGCATCTGCAGCCTCGGAGGGACAGCCGGCATCTGCAGCCTCGGGGATGGGGGGCCGCCTACATCTGCAGCCTCAGGGGCCAGTACTGGCTAATGAGGGGTTGGCTTTCATGTGGGTCACATAACGATAGACGAATTAACCCCTTATGGTACTCACTGCTCAAAATTCACGTGTTTGACAACAGTTTGGTTTTCATCATCAAGCCATAAAGCCCAAATGTCCGTGGTGGTCAAAGTAAACATGAAATCCACCAGGGGCTCCTAAATGAAAAGAGAAGCGCAGCATAAGTTTGTACCCAAAGCTGGAGATAAATTAGCAGAAGACCACGGCTTACACAAAGGACACTTAGCCAAAATTAGACAACAGCGCTCTGCCCGGCCTGTACTCTGCTTTACCTTAGACCGCATTTACTAAAAGGCAGCCAACACGGTCTTCTGTCGGCCTTTCTCTGGCCGGTTTGTGGCTGCAGTTACCTGTATAGTAAGCAGTGGACAGCTCTTTCCTATACAGAGGGTCACCGAAAAACAAACCAACTATACAGAGTTTAAGGTTTTCTTTTTGCAATAGATGTCTATGGAGGACTGGTGTCTAGGCATCTATCCAGACTGTGGCCATAAACCTCCACAAAAGCCATATGCACTTAGCCTTACTAACCTGGTTGGAGAATAAGGAGGAGACATGATCCAGACAGTAGCGATTGCTGTCCGCAGTCACCAACTGGAAGACGAAGAACTGTAAGAAAGTATTAATCAGCCTATAGGTAAAAACTTACATCTGGCAATAAAAAAACCCCACTTTATTATAGGAACACTACAAGGAAGTGCAAGTACCTGTCCTTGTCCGGGTGAGTGCAAGTACATGCCAAGATAAAGTCCTATTGACGTCGAGTGTGCCAGTCTTAGCTTGTGCCCGACTCCTGGGATATGACGCATTTCTTTGCTGAACGGCACAAACTCCAGTATATCAGACTCCATGAGACAAGTCTGGTCCTAGAACGTACGGAAGCGATGAAATAATGATATCGACTTTCCTACGTCCTTTCACACCAACATTGTGATCGGCGCGGACATCGCTTACCTTATAAGACCACATGCGCAGTTTATGATCCTGACACAAGGCGAAGATGAACGCGTCGTTTTCAAGGCAGTGAACAGCGAGACTCGCGGGCAGATGAGCGGGGTCCTGCTCCCCTCTATAGCCACAAAAATAAAAATAAGTGACAATCTATCGATCGTGATACACGTTACATAACAAATCCGGGCAAACCCACAGGCAGCACAACCAGCGGCACTGGGACCCAGGGACTGTCAGACCTGTCCTCTCATTTTTCAGGACATTTTGCTTTACCTTATGCCCTTCCAAGGAAAACTTTTTAGCAAGTAGAATTATGCTGCACCACCAAAAAGGCGAAACTTGTACCTAGCACAGCATAAAAAAGGAATTAGCTGAGGATGTGCCACCATTACCGGTCACTGATGACCCCACCCTGAGAATGAAGAGGCCGCAGTGCTGTGTCCCCTTCTGAGTAATGTCTCTGGGGGACACTCCTGACTTCCTGCTGTAATTGGCTTAACATATAGCAAAAGTGCAAATGCAATTCTAAAAGAAAACCCCCCTGGTCTGCTGGGAACCACCGCGCAGGAAAAGATGCGAAGAGATGTAGTGCTGCGTCCCCAGAGAACAACTTCTGCACAGTGGCGTTATCTTTTATTGAAAATTCAGATTTCCGGGGACCACTGAGAAGGGAGACCCCAGAGGGGAGGCAGCGTCGTGGCCCCGGCACTTTCAGCTTCAGTTTGGATACAGAAGACCCTCAGTGTCATCTCTGATAAGCATTGTGTTGGTGACTATTTCTTTCTAGTAGCCGGCTGCTCTTGGAGCCATATTTTTAGCACCACGCTCGTCGGTGCTGCCATGAGGTATGTGACAAAGGCTGCTACTATGTCAGAGATGGGATGATACGGACCTTATAGCTGTAGGTATGAACCCAGTTAATAGTCTCCTGACCGACATTTGCTTCAGCTCCACCACAGTCACCGCTCCTAAAGAAAAAGCTGTTAGGTCAGAAATATGGAAACTTACTAATGCACTAAAGCAGACGTAGGCTGACGGACATACCGGCAACACCACAAGGGGGCATCTTCACAACAAGGATCCCACCAGAACTGGAGGAAAAGCAAAGAGCGTCTCCCCCTCACTGCTCAGCCAGGCGGCGGAGGCGGCCGAGCTCTGCGAGCGTCCGGGCAGCGGAGGGATCACGTAGCTGTTCGCCGAATCACTGTAGTTCATCTTCCCAAAGTCCGTAAATATCGACTGCATCTGACTTTCTGTAATAATCTCCTGTAATAGAAAGCAACCACATTAACATCTAAGCAAACTGTGCACAAGAAAGGCAGCAAAACCGCATAATGATCAGACGAGAGACGATATACGAGGCAACCGAAATGTAAGGCTCTGTCCGCCAAAACCAGACCCACACATCATACCGAAATCGGAGGCGATGAGGAGTCTAATGGATGAGATGGAGAGATCATCACACGTCTGGCTCAGCAAAACGGTAATCCCTCACTTATGGCCGGAAATCCGGATCATCCAGCAAGCAACAAAACAGAAGCTCAAATACTGGTGGTGGAAAAGAGCCATGGATAGAAGATCCTTGGTCCGGCGGGCCCATCAGTAGCCTGCGGCCAGGGGTCAGGTACACAGTGAACTGCCAGCCACGTGCCAGAATTTCTGGTGCCTCTTCGGATTTTCAGGACAGGTGTAATATTATTATTTAGGTGTGACTAATCTGAATAAGAGCTGGTACAATAAAAATGAAAAAAGCATATACAAAATGGGAGGAATAGGGCTAAGCAACAGCACATGTGAAAAAGACTTGGGTATACTAATAGATCACAGACTGAACATGAGTCAACAGTGTGATGCAGCAGCAAAAAAGGCAAATGCAATTCTAGGATGTATCAACAGAAGCATACAGTCTAGATCACGTGAGGTCATTATTGCCCTCTACTCCTCTTTGGTCAGACCTCATCTGGAATACTGTGTCCAGTTTTGGGCACATTTTATAAAAGACATCAACAAACTGGAGCAAGTTCAGAGAAGAGCCACCAGAATGGTGACCGGTCTGCAAACCATGTCCTATGAGGAACGGTTGCAGGATTTGGGAATGTTTAGCTTGCAAAAAAGAAGACTGAGAGGAGACTTAATATCTGTGTACAAATATCTCAAGGGCTGTCACATTGTAGAAGGATCATCTTTATTCTCATTTGCACAAGGAAAGACTAGAAGCAATGGGATGAAACTGAATGGGAGGAGACACAGATTAGATATTAGAAAAAACTTTTGACAGTTAGGGTGATCAATGAGTGGAACAGGCTGCCACGAGAGGTGGTGAGTTCTCCTTCAATGGAAGTCTTCAAAAAGAGGCTGGACAGACATCTGTCTGGGATGATTTAGAGAATCTTGCTTTGAGCAGGGGGTTGGACCAGATGGCCCAGGAGGTCCCTTCCAACTTTACTATTCTATGATTCTATGGTACGCCGGCAGGTAGGAAATTGTTCATAGGGCTCCCATCTAGCAGGCACAGACTACTGCCATGGCCACTGAACTGGGGTCCCATCTAGCGGGCACAGACTACTGCCATGGCCACTGAACTGGAGTCCCACAAATCGATGCACGGACTACTGACATGGCCACTGAACTGTGGTCCCACAAATCAATGCACGAACTACTGACATGGCCACTGAACTGGAGTCCCACAAATCAATGCACAGACTACTGCCATGGCCACTGAACTGGGGTCCCACAAATCGATGCACGGACTACTGCCATGGCCACTGAACTGGGGTCCCACAAATCGATGCATGGACTACTGCCATGGCCACTGAACTGGGGTCCCACAAATCGATGCATGGACTACTGCCATGGCCACTGAACTGGGGTCCCACAAATCGATGCACAGACTACTGCCATGCCCACTGAACCGGGGTCCCACAAATCAAAGCACGGACTACTGACATGGCCACTGAACTGGAGTCCCACAAATCGATGCACGAACTACTGACATGGCCACTGAACTGGGGTCCCACAAATCAATGCCGGGACTACTGCCATGGCCACTGAACTGGGGTCCCACAAATCGATGCATGGACTACTGCCATGGCCACTGAACTGGGTCCCACAAATCGATGCACAGACTACTGACATGGCCACTGAACCGGAGTCCCACAAATCGATGCACGGACTACTGACATGCCCACTGAACCGGGGTCCCACAAATCAAAGCACGGACTACTGACATGGCCACTGAACCAGAGTCCCACAAATCGATGCACAGACTACTGACATGGCCACTGAACCGGAGTCCCACAAATCGATGCATGGACTACTGACATGGCCACTGAACCGGGGTCCCACAAATCAATGCACGGACACTGCCATGGCCACTGAACTGGGGTCCCACAAATCATCAGGACTACTGCCATGGCCACTGAACTGGGGTCCCACAAATCATACAGACTACTGCATGGCCACTGAACTGGGGTCCCACAAATCAATGCACAGACTACTGACATGGCCACTGAACTGGGGTCCCACAAATCAATGCATGGACTACTGACATGGCCACTGAACTGGGGTCCCACAAATCGATGCATGGACTACTGACATGGCCACTGAACTGGGGTCCCACAAATCGATGCATGGACTACTGCATGGCCACTGAACTGGGGTCCCACAAATCGATCTGGACTACTGCCATGGCCCTGAACTGGAGTCCACAAATCGTCTAGCGCACTTAATAGCACGCTGCTTTTTCTTTTGTAACATTGGCTTCACTACGTTAACTTTATTAATAAAGTGCCAAAGACCTAATACATTTGTAGTCAGAAATGTTCCCGTATTTTATTATGAGGACGGGTAGATTTGTGTTACAATTTGCACCAATTTCTGACAAAAATAACAGTAGCTTTGTTAGAGAAACAAAACCCACTTTAATTTTTGGAAAAGTTGTGAGAGAACAAAAGTCAGAAATAACTGTATAACTAGGGTGTGTGCCAAAATGACAATTTAGCCACACAAGTGACACAATCACAATGTGGTCAAGAAACCAACCCAGATGTCAGCTCTGGAGTCTGTGAATATGACAGCGGAGCAAACACTCGACCGCAGCTCCATCCAAGCTCTTCCTCTCCGCACTGGTAGGAGCAGATCATGTCATGACCGGTCAGCGGAGCTTCACCAGCAGAATGCATTACACAGGACTGGGTCTCAGCTGCTGCAGAACCTCTCAGCAGATTGTCTCATCAGGGCAGATCTTACTTACACTTCTATACAGGCGTGACGGATGAGGGAGGACCAGACGATGGACGGTCTGATTTGTGAGGATCAGGATGATCACGTTGCTCTGCGTCTCGCACACGTGGACGCCGCCGGGAAGGATGGCGCAGTTGAAGATTTTGAGGCGGATGGCATTATTCAGGAGGTTCACGTCCAGAGACTCCTCCACCAGCTCTAAGGTGTCGGCGTACGACGTCCTGAAGGAAAACAAGAAGTAAAGTTAGGAACGGTGAACGTGTCCATAATCAAACAGAACGGGAAAAAGCACCGGCGACAGCGCGGATGAGGGGCGCAATCTGGTGGCTCGCAAGTGACAGCTTCACTAATTGGTGACAGAAGACGACCTGAGCTTAATGGGGTCTTCCAGTCCAGCTCACATCCTCGTACAGAGGGGAGCGGATCTGCTGACATAACGCTTACTGCTGGAGCCCCCCTATAAATACGTGTCGCATGTGTAGAAGGATTAGATCAACGCAGAAGACCCGCAGAAGAACCAGCGCTTGTTGGCGCAGCAGAACCAGGAACGGGCACATTTGGGGACTTGATATCTGCAGAGCAGCGATCATTGCTTTCTGCTGGGTCCGGACCACACTGCTCATATAATAACAGCCCATCCTACAAATCAGAGTGTTTTCCTACAAAACAGCATTAATGAGGCCATAATAAGAACGCACTCACCAGTACAAGAAGCGATTCCTTGTGACAGCGAGGAGACTGCTGCTGTCCTTGTAGTAGTAGCCCCCGCCACTCTCACTGTACTTGGGACCCCCGATGACCGGAGTGACATCTACAATGAAAAGACATTCATTCCTTAACGAATAATGCAGGAAAGGACCAGAACATAGTAGCAATGGAGGAAAGGGCCCAATATATCTGGATAATTGATAAGGTTTAGATATGGAAAAAAGTGTTATACTGCAGAGCGAAACTCATTATACTGCTGGTGCAGTCACTGTGTACATACATTACTGATCCTGAGTTACATCCTGTATTATACTCCAGAGCTGCACTCACTATTCTGCTGGTGCAGTCACTGTGTACATACATTACTGATCCTGAGTTACATCCTGTATTATACTCCAGAGCTGCACTCACTATTCTGCTGGTGCAGTCACTGTGTACATACATTACATTACTGATCTGAGTTACCTCCTGTTTATACTCCAGAGCTGCACTCACTATTCTGCTGGTGCAGTCACTGTGTACATACATTACATTACTGATCCTGAGTTACATCCTGTATTATACTCCAGACTGCACTCACTATTCTGCTGGTGCAGTCACTGTGTACATACATTACTGATCCTGAGTTACATCCTGTATTATACTCCAGAGCTGCACTCACTATTCTGCTGGTGCAGTCACTGTGTACATACATTACTGATCCTGAGTTACATCCTGTATTATACTCCAGAGCTGCACTCACTATTCTGCTGGTGCAGTCACTGTGTACATACATCTACTGATCCTGAGTTACATCCTGTAGTTATACTCCAGAGCTGCACTCACTATTCTGCTGGTGCAGTTACTGTGTACATACAATTACTGATCCTGAGTTACATCCTGTTTATACTCCAGAAGCTGCACTCACTATTCTGCTGGTGCAGTACTGTGTACTACATACATTACTGATCCTGAGTTACATCCTGTATTATACTCCAGACTGCACTCACTATTCTGCTGGTGCAGTCACTGTGTACATACATTACATTACTGATCCTGAGTTACATCCTGTATTATACCCAGACTGCACTCACTATTCTGCTGGTGCAGTCACTGTGTACATACATTACATTACTGATCCTGAGTTACATCCTGTGTTATACTCCAGAGCTGCACTCACTATTCTGCTGGTGCAGTCACTGTGTACATACATTACATTACTGATCCTGAGTTACATCCTGCATTATACTCCAGAGCTGCACTCACTATTCTGCTGGTGCAGTCACTGTGTACATACATTACATTACTGATCCTGAGTTACATCCTGTGTTATACTCCAGAGCTGCACTCACTATTCTGCTGGTGCAGTCACTGTGTACATACATTATTGATCCTGAGTTACATCCTGTATTATACCCCAGAGCTGCACTCACTATTCTGCTGGTGCAGTCACTGTGTATATACATTACTGATCCTGAGTTACATCCTGTATTATACCCCAGAGCTGCACTCACTATTCTGCTGGTGCAGTCACTGTGTATATACATTACCGATCCTGAGTTACATCCTGTATTATACTCCAGAGCTGCACTCACTATTCTGCTGGTGCAGTCACTGTGTACATACATTACTGATCCTGAGTTACATCCTGTATTATACTCCAGAGCTGCACTCACTTTCTGCTGGTGCAGTCACTGTGTCATAATTACATTACTGATCCTGAGTTACCCTCCTGTATTATACCCAGAGCTGCACTCATATTTGCTGTGCAGTCACTGTGTACATACATTACATTACTGATCCTGAGTTACATCCTGTATTATACCCCCAGAGCTGCACTCACTATTCTGCTGGTGCAGCACTGTGTACATACATTACATAAATGATCCTGAGTTACATCCTGTATTATACCCAGAGTGCCCCACTTTCTGCTTTTAGTCACTTGTACATACATTTGACCTGAGTTACATCCGTATTATACTCCAGACTGCACTCACTTCGCTGGGGCATCACGTGTACATACATTACATTGATTCTGATTACATCCTGATTATACTCCCCGAGCTGCACTCATTTCTGCTTGGGTGAGTCACTGTTTTACAACATTACTGATCCTGAGTTCCTCCTGATTATACCCCAGAGTGACCCTATCTTGGGGGCATTTACTGTGTACATACATTTCAACCTGAGTTCATCCCGTTTATCTCCAAGGGTGCACTCCTTTCTGCTGGTGCAGCACGTGTTTCAAAAATTACTGTTGAGAAAACCTTATTAACTCCAGAGCTAAATACTATTCTGCTGGTCATTTTCCCGGAAAATCCTTCTGATCCTGATTTTCATCCTGTATTATCCCGAGTGACTCATATTTTGCTTGCAGTCACTTGGTACATCTTCAGTGGGTACCTTTTTTTCCCGGATCCTTTCTCCCCAACTGCTAATCCTTTTAACCCCCATCTTTTTTTATCCCCTTTATAATTTCAGGGCCCTCACTTTTCGTAATTTTCCCCATTATTCCCGTTACCCTTTAAAAACCCCCCTCCCTTTTTTCTGGGGCACATTGGGAATACATTTCCTATTATCCCAAATTTTCCCAATTTTGCTGGTTCCCTTTACAAATTTTTTCTATTTTCCTTTTACCCGACTCCCCAAAAACCCCTCCTGGGAAACATTACTTGGATTTCTTTGTTTTTTCCACCATTTTCGGTGCACCTTTAATCAATACTGTTTTAAATTCCTTTTAAAACCCCCCTTTTTTTCTGTACCTTTAAGTTATTTCCGGGACCCCGTATTTTTCCCAAATCCTCATATTCCGGGGTCCTTTAAAAACCCCCGCCTATCCACTGTTTTTCCGTGTACCACTTTTCCAAAAATTTTTTTATTCCCCCTGATTTTTCCGGTTTATTCCGGGTGCATCCATTTTTAAAAATACTGGTACCCTTTTATTAAACCGAGTTCACTATATTTCCCGGACCCTTTCCCGGGGGACATTCCCTTTCTGATCCGGGTTTCTCCTGTATTATACCAGATGCCACGCACTTTACTCTTTTATTATTCTTTATTAATAACCCCCCCCTCCTTACATACAAAGACCTATTAAATTTAATTTTCCCCGGGGAACCCCCGGGGCCCTTTAAACTTCTGATCCTTTAATCCTGTTTATACTCCAGGCTGCCTCCCGGGGGGAAATTTTACTTAAATTACCTTTTTAAAATTTTCTTAGAGTGCCCCTTTTTGCTGGGGTACTTCATTTACAAATATTTCCTTTTTTCCCCCCCCACCTTTTACATTTTCATTTCTTTGAAACCCTTTTTTTCCCCTTTTTATTGTTCCTCCCTGACTTTACCTTTGATTATTACTCCATTAATCCGGTAACCTTTTCCTTTTAATGATACATTTGTTTTTAACCCGTTTTTTAAATTTTTTAAATTAAACCTTCTATTTTAAAATTTAAACTTTCCCCGGTTATCCCCTTGCCCAAAATTTTTTTTTTCCCCGTTGGAAAACCTTTTTTAAATAAACCCTTTTTTTCGGGATAAATGGAACTTATTTGGTTCCGTATTTACCCAAACGTCCTATTCCCTTGGGGGTCCGGGGGCCTACATTCTGAGCCCGTTAATCTCCCGACTGATTAAACTGTTGATCACTGAAAAATTACATTCTGCTGGTTCATCCTGTTTAACCCCCCAAAAACCCTTTTCTGGTCAGACCCCACTTGATTATTTCCCTTTTAAACCCGGTTTCCCCAAATTTTCGGGTGCCCTTTTCTCTTCATTATGGTTATTACCTTTTATTCCCAGATCCTATATTTGCTGGGGGGTCATTTTACTTACAAACCCATTACTCCTGAAAATTTTTCCAGGTATCACTATTTTGTTTCGTCACGTTAAAACATTAAAGCCCATTCATCCTTTTTAAAAACCCAGCGCCCCCATTTGCTGGTTCATTTTAAAAATACTTATGACCAGTTACCCCCTTTTTTTTCCCCAACTGACTACTATCCGGGTGCATCATTTACTAAACCTTTTCCTGATTAACCGATTTCTCCCTCCCCTTTGGGGGGTGTCACTTTTACATAATTATGATCCAGTTAATCCTTATTAAAACCCAAACTCACTTAAAGGGGGGCTTCGTTAAAAACTTTGATTTCCCCTTTTTATCCCAGGGAACCCCTTTTCCGGGGCCCCTTTAAAACTTTAAACCCCCCTTTTTTACCCAATCCCCTTTTCTTTTTTAAACTTTTGACCCTTTATCCTGTTTTCCCCAAAAAAAAAAAAAAAAAAAAAAAAAAAAAAAAAAAAAAAAAAAAAAAAAAAAAAAAAAAAAAAAAAAAAAAAAAAAAAAAAAAAAAAAAAAAAAAAAAAAAAAAAAAAAAAAAAAAAAAAAAAAAAAAAAAAAAAAAAAAAAAAAAAAAAAAAAAAAAAAAAAAAAAAAAAAAAAAAAAAAAAAAAAAAAAAAAAAAAAAAAAAAAAAAAAAAAAAAAAAAAAAAAAAAAAAAAAAAAAAAAAAAAAAAAAAAAAAAAAAAAAAAAAAAAAAAAAAAAAAAAAAAAAAAAAAAAAAAAAAAAAAAAAAAAAAAAAAAAAAAAAAAAAAAAAAAAAAAAAAAAAAAAAAAAAAAAAAAAAAAAAAGCTGCACTCACTATTCTGCTGGTGCAGTCACTGGGGTACATACATTACATTACTGATCCTGAGTTTTCATTTCCCGTATTATACCCCAGAGCTGCACTCACTATTCTGCTGGTGCAGTCACTGTGTACATACATTACATTTTCTGATCCCGAGTTACCATCCTGTATTATACCCCAGAGCTGCACTCACTATTCTGCTGGTGCATCACTGTGTACATACATCTCGATCCTGAGTTACATCCTGTATTATTACTCCAGAGCTGCACTCACTATTCTGCTGGTTTCAGTCACTGTGTACATACATTACTTTCGATCCTGAGTTACATCCTGTATTATACTCCAGAGCTGCACTCACTATTCTGCTGGTGCAGTCACTGTTTTACATCATTAAAATTTTGATCCCGAGTTACTCCTGTATTAACTCCAAGCTGCACTCCCCTATTCTGCTGGTGCAGTCACTGTGTACATACATTACATACTGATCCTGAGTTACTCCGGTATTATACCCCAGAGCTGCACTCACAATTCGCTGGTGCAGTCACTGTGTACATACATTCTCTGATCCTGAGTTACATCCTGTATTATACTCCAGAGCTGCACTCACTATTCTGCTGGTGCAGTCACTGTGTACATACATTACATTACTGATCCTGAGTTACTCCTGTATTATACTCCAGAGCTGCACTCACTATTCTGCTGGTGCATCACTGTGTACATACATTACTTGATCCTGAGTTACATCCTGTATTATACCCAGAGCTGCACTCACTATTCTGCTGGTTTCAGTCACTGTGTACATACATTACTGATCCTGAGTTCATCCCCTTATTATACTCCAGAGCTGCACTCCCCTATTCTGCTGGTGCCAGTCACTGTGTACATACATTAACATTACTGATCCTGATTTTCATCCTGTATTATACTCCAGACTGCACTCACTTTTCTGCTGGTGCAGTCACTGTGTACATACATTACATTCTGATCCTGAGTTACATCCTGTATTATACCCAGAGCTGCACTCACTATTCTGCTGGTGCAGTCACTGTGTACATAAACATTACTGATCCTGAGTTACATCCTGATTATACCCAGAGCTGCACTCACTATTCGCTGGTGCAGTCACTGTGTACATACATTACTATGATCCTGAGTTACATCCTGTTTATACTCCAGAGCTGCAACTCACTATTCTGCTGGTGCAGTCACTGTGTACATAACATTATGATCCTGAGTTACATCCTGTATTATACTCCAGAGCTGCACTCACTATTCTGCTGGTGCAGTCACTGTGTACATACATTTACTGATCCTGAGTTACTCCTGTAAAATACCCAGAGCTGCACTCACTATTCGCTGGTGCAGTCACTGTGTACATACATTACTGATCCTGAGTTACATCCTGTATTATACTCCAGATGACTCACATTCTGCTGGGCAGCCTGTGTAAAACATTACTATTTCCCGAGTTTCATCCCGTTTATAAACCAAACTGCACTCACTATTTTGCTGGGGGATCACGTGACATACATTAATTAATCCTGAGTTACACCTGATTATCCCGAGCTGCACTCACTATTTTTGCTGGGGCAGTCACGTGTACAACAATACATTACTGATCCCGATTAATCCTGTTTTTACTCCCAAAACTCCCACTATTCTGCGGTGCGTCACTTGTACATAATTAATGCCTGATTACTCCGTATTATACCCAGAGCGCACTCAATTCGCTGGGGCAGCACTGGTTTAAAATTTCATTACTATCCTGATTCCTCCTGTTTATACCCCGAGCTGCACTCACTATTTTGCTGGTGCAGCACGTGTAATACATTTTCCCGATCCGAGTTTTTCTCCCGTATTTACTCCGAACTGCACTCACTATTCTGCTGGGGCGTACTTTTTACATACATTACTATCCTGGTTACCCTTTTATACCCAGCTGACTCACTATTCGCGGTGCAGTCCTTTTAAAAATTTCATTTCTGATCCTGAGTTACCCTTATTATACCCCCGACTGCACCAAAATTCTGTGTTTCAGTCACTGTGTACTTTCTTACTGATCCTGAGTTACCTCCTGTTTTAAACCCAGAGCTGACTCACTATTCTCTGGTCAGTCACCTTGTAAACAATTTTCTGACCTGATTAATCCTTTATACTCCAAATCCTCACATTCTGCTGGTGCAGTCACTGTGTACAAAAAATTACTGATCCTGAGTTACTCCTGTTTATCCCAGAGCTGCACTACTATTCTGGGTGCAGTCACTGTGTTAAAACATTATGATCCTGAGTTCTCGTATTTACCCAACTGGAACCCCCTATTCTTGGGGCGTCCTGTGTAAACATTACGATCCCCGAGTACTCCTGTTTATACCCAGAGTGCACTCACTATTCGCGGCAGTCACTGTGTAAAATTTCATTTCGATTTGAGTTACCTCCTTATTATACCCAGACTGACTCATATTCGCGGGCTTTACGGGACAAAAAATTTGACCTGGTTACTTTTCCGTATTTTCTCCAAGGGTGACTCCTATTCTGCTGGCAGTCATGTGTAATACATTTCATTACTGATCCTGAGTTACACTGTATTAACCCAGGCTGCACTCACATTCTGCTGGTCTTTACTGTGTAAACAAATTACTGATCCTGATTACCTCCTGTATTTTACCCCAAACTACTCACTTTGGGGAGTAACCATTACTGACCCGAGTTACATCCTATTTTACTAGAGCTGCACTCATCCAGAGCTGTCTCACTTTTTTGGGTGCAGTACTGTGTACAACATTAGATCTGGTTACCTCCTGTATTATACTCCAAGCTGCACTCCTTTCTG
This sequence comes from Oophaga sylvatica, assembly GCA_033576555.1. NCBI lineage: Eukaryota > Metazoa > Chordata > Amphibia > Anura > Dendrobatidae > Oophaga > Oophaga sylvatica. The sequence continues at coordinate 14,434 of JARQOD010013443.1, forward strand.
TGGGGCCAAGGGTGTATACATTTTCTGCCTGATTACTCGTTTAAAACCCAGAGCTGCACTCACATTCTGCTGGTGCAGTCACTGTGTATCATACATACTGATCCTGAGTTACATTTCCCGGATTATACTCCAGGTGAAATCACTTTTGCTGGTGCAGTCCCTTGTAATACAATTACGAAACGAGTTACTCCTGTATTATCCCAGACGGGATCATATTGCGGGCAGTCACTTTTTCACATAATACGATCCTGAGTAAATCCCTTTTTATACCCCAGAGTCATATATTCTGCTGGTGACATGTGAAAATTCGTCCTGAGTTTCTCCCGTATTATCTCCAAGCTGCCTCATATTCTGCTGGTGCGTCACTGTGTACATAAAATTTTTTGATCCCGAGTTACCTTTTATTATACCCAGGCTGCACTAAAATATTTTTTGGTCATCACTGTTAAAAAATTTCATTACTGATCCTGAGTTCCTCCGTATTATACTCCAAGCTGCACTCACTATTCTGCTGGGGATCACTGGTAAAACTTACTTTGATCCCTGGTTCCCCCTTTTTATATCCGGCGACTCCCACCTGGGGCAGTCTTACAACATTACTGTCCTGAGTTACCTTTTAATCCGGTGGGCCCCTTTTTCTGCGGGGGTCACTTGTAAAACATTAATGATCCTGATTAATCCCTTTTTAACTCCGAGCTCACTCATTTCTGTGGTGAGTCACTTTTTAAAATTTGATCCGAGTTTCTCCCTTTTTATACTCCAGAGGCTCACTATTTTGCTGGGGGGAGTCACTTGTAAACATTTTATCTGATTCTCCGTTTATACCCGGCTGCCTAAAATTTTCGCTGGGGCAGCACTGTTACATACATTACTATCCCGGTTTTCATCCTTATTTTACCAGAGCTCACTCACTATTTGGGGCTCACTGGTACAAATTTTACGTCCCGATTACTCCGTTTTATTCTCCCGAGTGCCTCACTAATTTTGCTGGTGCAGTCACGTGTAATAATTACTGATCCCGGTTACTCCGTATTTACCCAGAGTGCCTACCATTTTGCTGGTGCAGTCCTGTTACAACATTTCATTACCCCGAG
>JARQOD010013444.1:0-15525 GCA_033576555.1 Oophaga sylvatica
GAGAATACCCACGGAGGAGCCCTCCCTGAAGGGGTTTTGGCAACATTGATCTTAAGAAAGGTGTTTATCAGAAACACCACCGGGTTGACCTACCCAACCCACCTAGTTCTCCTCGTACGGTACGGGGACCTCTCTCTTAATTAGGTTTAAGCCTGTTCCCCATAACAGCTGGAAGAACAGGCTATAGACCCGTGTCCCAGAGAAGTTCGGCAAGAAGCAGACACTGCCCAGGATATTAACAAGGGAACAGGAAGCCTTTGGCCAAGTTGACCCTTTCCCTCAGGGTTTAAAGACCAACCCTTCCACTGGTCCACCTTTTGAGTGGCGATCTTAAGTCTGCCCTCCCAATTTTCTGGGGGTAGTCCCTGGGGCCAAATTCGATGCCTAGGATTTTGGCGGAGGTCTGGGCCCTGGAAGGGTGTCCGGGAGATCAAAACTAGGATTTCCCCTCCCAGCCAGAGACTTTCGCACTTTTCCCGGTTGATCATGGACCCAGACGCCTCCGAGTAGCGGTCAACCTCAGACATGACCCAATCCGCTCTCTCTCGAGTACACAAAGAGGGAGACGTCATCAGCGTACGCTACCAACCTCAGAGTAGCCCCGGCTCCGCCCGGTCCATCCCAACTCCCACCAACGGTCCACGATCTACCCTCCTCAAGAAGGATCGATCGTGAAACGTATAAAAGTGGGCTCGGATGACAACCCTGGCAGACCCCGAAACTCACCTCAAAAGGGTGACCAACCCAACCGTTCACAAGTGGAGAAGTCTCAGCTCCTGGTATAAGGTCTCTAACCAATTTACAAACCTCCCAGGCAGACCGTACCTCAATAGGACAAACCAGAGGTACTCGTGATTCACCCGGTCAAAGGCCTTTGCTTGATCCAAGGACAGCAAGTACCCCTTCCAGTGACCCGCCCTGCCCTGCTCCACTGCCTCTCGGACACAAGCACTTAAATCGGGATTTAAGTAGGTTTTCGCCCGGGGCCCATGAAAACCTGGAGCCGACCCTGGCCGTGTGTGTGAGATGTATGGAGCAGAGCCGTGTGTATACGAGGTGTACGGAGCAGAGCTGTGTGTGTACGTGGTGTAGAAAATGGAGTCATGTGTGTACGAGGTGTACGGAGCAGAGCCCTAGGTGTATGGAGAGGAGCTGTGTATATGGAGCAGAGCCCTGTGTGTACGAGTTGGACGGAGCGGAGCCGTGTGTGTATGAGGTGTACGGAGAAGAGCCGTGTGTGTACAAGTTGGATGGAGCGAAGCCGTGTGTGTATGAGGTGTACGGAGCAGAGCCCTGTGTGTATGAGTTGGACGGAGCGGAGCCATGTGTGTATGAAGTGTACGGAGCAGAGCCTTGTGTACGAGGTGTACGGAGCAGAGCCGTAGGTATACGGAGCGGGGGCCGCGTGTGTATGAGGTGTACTGAGCAGAGCCGTGTGTGGATGAAGCAGATCCCTGTGTGTATGGTGCCTATGGAGCGGGTCTTTGTGTGCAGGAGATGTACAGAGTAGGGTCATCTGTGTATGATGTGTGACGAGATGGTGTGCCAGGGGTGACCACTAAAAGACCCCTAATCAGTCTAAAATTAATATAACCCCCCAATATACATTTCCCACTCATGAATAATCCCCCCAGACGGCCCCCGCTAAGGCTTGGCTCAGAAGCCCTCAGTGACCTCCTCACTTCTCACAATCACACTTCACACACGGATCATTGAGAACAAGACAGAACTTATTAATTGTAGCTTGAAGACAAAAACGGTCACAATGATTAATTACTACAGAGAAAAAAAGATGCATTTTGAAAAATTAGCAGTTTTCAATCTTTTAACTTTTATGCACTTGTATCAGATAACCTGTGTTACCAAGATTTTTTTCCTCGGACAATTTTGAGTGTTCCTGATAGATTTTTTCATGTTGATTTCAGAAATGACTTCAGATTTTTCTTATCACGTAAGGTTTTTGAGAAATGATACGAAATATTATAATATTCTGTTATAGTTCTAAAAACTCATATATGAACTTTTTCTGAAACAGTATATTTTGAATTTTCCACTGAAATAACATAAATCACTGATCTACATATACAGTACAGACCAAAAGTTTGGACACACCTCATTCAAAGATTTTTCCTTATTTTCATAACTGAAAACTGTAGAATCACACTGAAGGCATCAAAACTATGAATTAACACATGTGGAATTATACATTACACTTTACAAAAAAGTGTGAAACAACTGAAAATATGTCTTATATTCTAGGTTCTTCAAAGCAGCCACCTTTTGCTTTGATTACTGCTTTGCACGCAGAAAAGGTGAACGGATGGACTCTACATGCCTGGTTCCCACCGTGAAGCATGGAGGAGGTGGTGTGATGGTGTGGGGGTGCTTTGCTGGTGACACTGTTGGGATTTATTCAAAATTGAAACGGTGAGCGGTCCAGCTCACCCCAAACCATCTCGATTGGGTTCAGGTCTGGTGACTGTGGAGGCCAGGTCATCTGGCGTAGCACCCAACACTCTCTTCTTGGTCAAATAGCCCTTACACAGCCTGGAGGTGTGTTTGGGGTCATTGTCTGTTGAAAAATAAATGATGGTCCAACTAAACGCAAACCGGATGGAATAGCATGCTGCTGCAAGATGCTGTGGTAGCCATGCTGGTTCAGCATGCCTTCAATTTTGAATAAATCCCCAACAGTGTCACCAGCAAAGCACCCCCACACCATCACACCACCTCCTCCATGCTTATCCTCCAGGCTTATGAAGAATTTTGTCAAAGCAATGTACAAAGAATCGGAAGCCTTTTCTTACTTGCGACAGAAATTTCCAAGAATAAGTGATGCAAAGATTAATGAAGGTATTTTTATTGGCCCACAGATCAGAGATATAATGAATGACAGTAGCTTTGATGGTCTTTTGCAAGGTGCTGAAGAAGTGGCCTTTAAAGATGTGACCTTCAACTTCCTTGGCAACAGCAGGGCGCCGAACTTTGAACAACTCGTGGACAACATGCTCACAGCATATCATTTGATGAAATGCAATATGTCACTAAAAATGCATTTTCTACATTCTCACTTGGACTTTTTTCCATCCAATCTTGGTGCCATTAGCGATGAACACAGTGAAAGATTTCACCAAGACATTGCGCTGATGGAGAAAAGGTACCAGGGAAAGTGAAATACGTCAATGCTGGCTGACTATTGCTGGAATCTTATTTGAGGAGCATCTGACACGGATTATAAACGAAAGTAGTCTGCAAAACAATTTTGAACAATTGCTTTTGCTACTGACATCGATGCACATGTATGTAGTGTCTCGGACGTCATAATGTAGACTATAAACTGTTGTTTCTTAAAAACTGTACGTGATACAGACTTTTGGAGCACATATTCGTGTTCAGCATATCAAAATCTGTAAGATACAATACAATTTTCTCAGGGACAAGAACTTCCCAGAAATTTTTTGTGCAGTGTAATCACCAAACAGCACAGGTAAGTAATAACATTTCCCTTACATCTAGTTTACATCAGCATCAGTTTTGAAACTCCCTTTTAATTTTTATGGATGTTAAAAGTTTAGCAGCAATTTTAAAATTTTTTTCAACAAAAGGAATACTGTGGAGGAAATACAGAACCTGTGTTGCTCCACAGCGGGATGTTACCCGCAATACATGGGCTCTGTTACAGCATTTTGTTTTCTTTGCTGTTTTGCTATTTTTCCGGAAGGGCTGTGTTTACTTTCCACTCCTAGCTGGTTTATTCTGCCTTAAAATAAACCAACTGAAGACTTAAAGAGACAGTGTTCCAGTTTTTTCCTACCTCGTCTACCGCCACGTGAGTTGACTTACCACAGCGGATATTGCTCAATCAGGAAGACATCTATCCCGATACCATGGTGATGAAGTCGCCTGACTCTGAGTTCACATGACCGCATGTCCTGCATGTTGAAGGTAAATAAAAACTGCTGCATATTGAAATATCAAAAATAGAAAAAAAAAGCATAAGGAAATGAGAGGGGGGCATATTCAAGTTTCAAAGAACGCAAACCAGCTCACCGGTATACCAGAGGCGCACGGAACTTCCGCTTGATCAGGCGTGTAGATGCATGAGGAAAAAAATAGAACAACGATCCAGCTCCAATAAAATCTTCATCTTTATTGATCCATATAAAACATCAATGATGACATGCTCCTGGACGAACTCAGGACTAAGCGACGCGTTTCGATCACAAGGATCTTTATCACAGCTGACATGCACTAGCAATGACACGTATTTAAGACAGAAAAAAAACAATCAAAACCAAGAATAAAATCATGTGATTTGTCAAAGGTCCTCAAGCAAAGAAAAACAGAAAAAACAAAGAATATACATAATGCAAAAATTTAACATATAAAAACAATAAGACAAATGAATTCTAATAATGAAACATCAATTCATTTCTTTTGTTGAGACCATTTGGGCATCTAGTGTTCAGATTAAAGATCCAGAAAGCTTCACCTGTTAGAAGACGTTGCCGTGCATCTCCACCCCGAACACAGAGGTTAACACTTTCCATACCAGTAACCTGCAAAGAAGAGACACTGCGAGCATGCTGGACAATAAAATGTTTAGCTGCAGCAGAAATGTTACGGTTTACTGAAATATTTCTTATGTCCTGTAAGTGTTCAGCGATCCTGATCTTTAGCTTTCTGGTAGTGCAACCTATGTAGGATAATTTGCAAATGGTACAAAAAATTTTATATACAACATAACAAGAATTACAATTCATATACTTGTTAATGGAATAAACCGCAGTACCATCATGATTCTCAAAGACTCTTGCTGCACATACATATTTACACATAGCACATCTGTTGTGGCCACATCTACAAAAGCCTTTGTGCTCCAACCAAGACGAATTCTTTGGGAAACAATTACTGAACATACTCCGGGACACTTTGTTGCCAATGGATGGCGCTTTTCTTGAGACAACATTAATACCTGATGACAAAATATCGGCAAGAGAAGGATCTTCATATAAAATGGGTAGCGATCTCAGAATGATTTTTTTGATATCCTGAAACTGAGGGCTGTACTGAGCACAAAAATATGGTATCTGTGCAATATTACTTTTACATCGCACCCCACTAATGAGATCTTCCCGAGTTTTGTTGCCTATAATTTTGCTGCTCTGTTTAATGACCACCTCGGATAATTTCTACTCTCCAATCTTTTATCAACACAATTGAATTCACTATCCAGAGATTCAATGTCACTGCAGTTTCTCCTAATTCTTGTATATTCTCCAAGAGGAATCGACTTTATAGTATGTTTTGGATGACTACTTGCTGCATGCAAAATAGTATTGCCAGCAAAGGGTTTGCTAAAGGTTTTAGTAGCAATAACACAATTGTGCACCCCATACAAATCAAGATCCAAAAAAGAAATCCTATTATAATCAAATTTATAAGTGAAACGTATGTTAAATGAGTTGGAATTGATGTAATTAATGAAGTCTGATTTCTGCTGCAGCTAAACATTTTATTGTCCAGCATGCTCGCAGTGTCTCTTCTTTGCAGGTTACTGGTATGGAAAGTGTTAATCTCTGTGTTCGGGGTGGAGATGCACGGCAACGTCTTCTAACAGGTGAAGCTTTCTGGATCTTTAATCTGAACACTAGATGCCCATATGTCTCAACAAAAGAAATGAATTGATGTTTCATTATTAGAATTCATTTGTCTTATTGTTTTTTTATGTTTAATTTTTGCATTATGTATATTCTTTGTTTTTTCTGTTTTTCTTTGCTTGAGGACCTTTGACAAATCACATGATTTTATTCTTGGTTTTGATTGTTTTTTTTCTGTCTTAAATATGTGTCATTGCTAGTGCATGTTAGCTGTGATAAAGATCCTTGTGATCGAAACGCGTCGCTTAGTCCTGAGTTCGTCCAGGAGCATGTCATCATTGATGTTTTATATGGATCAATAAAGATGAAGATTTTATTGGAGCTGGATCGTTGTTCTATTTTTTTCCTCATGCATCTACACGCCTGATCAAGCGGAAGTTCCGTGCGCCTCTGGTATACCGGTGAGCTGGTTTGCGTTCTTTCATTCTTACTTTTGATTACCGTGCCCCCGGTTTCATGCTCATTATATATTGAATTTTTTTTTCTTTTTGTATACTGGACTATTTTGCTAACTCAGGCATCAGCTTTATTATGGCATCAAATTTTTTAAAGACAGATCTATTAAAGCGGCACAAGTCTTTTCAGGTGATTTTGGACATGCCTGATTTAAATGAAAGTTTAAATAAAATGGAAAAACTTTTATTTCAAGAAACCAAGCTATGGTGGGATCATACCACGCTTCAGAATTATTTATCTAAGGACATGATTCCGAGGGGTTTACGAATCAAAAAAATCCCTACCACAATTTTTTCTGATGTCTTCGTTGAGGAGTGGAATCAGGTGTTGAGTAACTGTTCATCTAATTTGATGCAACTAATAGTCAAATATGAGAGCAACAAACTGGAGGATATCCAGAAACAAATGAATGATGCAAATATAGCTCTCAACTAATTTAAATCTTTGGCACAATATGACTCTCTCATTGCTAAAATGCAAGAGAATGTTTCCAAATTGGAGAAGGAGATTACGGATCGCAAGAAACACAAATTTGCTCGCGATCTAAAAGATTACTCCACCAAAAAAGTCTATGACTGGGGCCAGTGGGAACGGGGTCCTAGAACTCCGAGATCTATTTTAAAACGCAACCATGCTTTCAACGAACCGGTTACTAAGCCACATGTGTGTTTCACATCCTCTGAATTGGATTCATCTGATAATAACCTAAGTGTTTCTTCAAATGAAGGTTTTCATACCACCAAAACTTATCGCCAGTCAAAAAACGCAAAAGGCGGGGTGGCAGGAAACACCGACAAAAGTCATGTCATGATCACACATCGAAAGAAAAATTTCTACAAATAAGAAATCATAATAATATTCTGAATCTTTCAAGACGGGAATTTACGAAGACACAGTTGGATGTTTTGTCCTTAGGTTTAAATTTTGTGCCAGATCACAATTTCAACCTTTTCTTAACCATTCTGGATGTTAACAAATTTATACGAGACCTTACCATCAAAAAACATTTTTTGAATCAATCTGATGATGTTTTTCCACAGGAGCCGCCTGCAAGCAAAAATGAATTTACTGATTTGTCTTTCAAGGAGCAAGGGTCTTCGAATACTTTATACAGTCTTTCTATTCAATCTAACGAGAGTAGAATTGATACTATTCACACACCTCCATTCAAAACAAAAAATCCCTTTTTTTACCCTATTCAATGTAGGCCAGATTTCATGAATAGATACCAAGAAGTTATAGAGAGGGATTTAAAAATTCTACATGATGAAGTGAGAACAGGTAGAGGTAAATATCGTTCTAATCTGACAAGAGCTCAAAAAATTGCATTGGATGAAATTAAAAACATGTCTGACATAATAATTAAGATGTCAGACAAAGGGGGTACGGTGGTCATATTAAATAAAGGAGATTACCATTCCAGATGATGTCACTTCTCTCTGATACCAATGTATATGAGAAACTTTGTTCAAATCCTTCTGATAAATTTAGGAACGAAATTATTCAGATTATTAATGAGGGTTTAATTCTTGGTATTCTGACCAAAAAACAAGCTGATTATCTCATAGTTTCTCATCCTGTTATCCCCATCATGCATGGTCTTCCTAAAATACATAAGGATATTAAAATTCCCCCAATGAGACCCATTGTCTCAGGAATTGGTTCTTCGAATGAGCACCTGGGAGAATGTGCTGACTCGTTACTTCAACCCTTAGTGCAAATCACTCCAGGGTATATAAAAGATTCCAAAGATGTTTTAAATGTATTTTCCAAAAAAATTTGGTCAATGAAACATGTTTGGCTGTGTTGTGATGTGGTATCTTTATACACTTGCATACCTTACAATCTTGCTATGACGGCACTGCAGTTTTTCCTAACGAACTATAGTCATTATTCTCAAGATCTCATTAATTACATTTTACAAGTTGTTTATTTTTTATTAACTCATAATTTTTTCTCATTTGACAATAAATTTTATTTACAGAAATCTGGCGATGGGTGCTAAATTTGCACCATCCTTAGCTAATTTGGTTATGTCTTATTGGGAATTACTATTCATTTTTTCAGCTACTAATCCTTTCATTGATGCAATTGTCTGGTATGGCAGGTATATCGACGATTTACTCATCATTTTGGGAGAGTGATGTGCCTGCCATATGGACTTCATTAATTACATCAATTCCAACTCATTTAACATACGTTTCACTTATAAATTTGATTATAATAGGATTTCTTTTTTGGATCTTGATTTGTATGGGGTGCACAATTGTGTTATTGCTACTAAAACCTTTAGCAAACCCTTTGCTGGCAATACTATTTTGCATGCAGCAAGTAGTCATCCAAAACATACTATAAAGTCGATTCCTCTTGGAGAATATACAAGAATTAGGAGAAACTGCAGTGACATTGAATCTCTGGATAGTGAATTCAATTGTGTTGATAAAAGATTGGAGAGTAGAAATTATCCGAGGTGGTCATTAAACAGAGCACGCAAAATTATAGGCAACAAAACTCGGGAAGATCTCATCAGTGGGGTGCGATGTAAAAGTAATATTGCACAGATACCATATTTTTGTGCTCAGTACAGCCCTCAGTTTCAGGATATCAAAAAATCATTCTGAGATCGCTACCCATTTTATATGAAGATCCTTCTCTTGCCGATATTTTGTCATCAGGTATTAATGTTGTCTCAAGAAAAGCGCCATCCATTGGCAACAAAGTGTCCCGGAGTATGTTCAGTAATTGTTTCCCAAAGAATTCGTCTTGGTTGGAGCACAAAGGCTTTTATAGATGTGGCCACAACAGATGTGCTATGTGTAAATATGTATGTGCAGCAAGAGTCTTTGAGAATCATGATGGTACTGCGGTTTATTCCATTAACAAGTATATGAATTGTAATTCTTGTTATGTATATAAAATTTTTTGTACCATTTGCAAATTATCCTACATAGGTTGCACTACCAGAAAGCTAAAGATCAGGATCGCTGAACACTTACAGGACATAAGAAATATTTCAGTAAACCATAACATTTCTGCTGCAGCTAAACATTTTATTGTCCAGCATGCTCGCAGTGTCTCTTCTTTGCAGGTTACTGGTATCGAAAGTGTTAACCTCTCTGTTCGGGGTGGAGATGCACGGCAACGTTCTTCTAACAGGTGAAGCTTTCTGGATCTTTAATCTGAAACACTAGATGCCCATATGGTTCAACAAAAGAAATGAATTGATGTTTCATTATTAGAATTCATTTGTCTTATTGTTTTTATATGTTTAATTTTTGCATTATGTATTTCTTTGTTTTTTCTGTTTTTCTTTGCTTGAGGACCTTTGACAAATCACATGTTTTATTCTTGGTTTTGATTGTTTTTTTTCTGTCTAAATATGTGTCATTGCTAGTGCATGTTAGCTGTGATAAAGATCCTTGTGATTCGAAAACGCGTCGCTTAGTCCCTGACTTCGTCCAGGAGCATGTCATCATTTGATGTTTTATTGATCAATAAAGATGAAGATTTTTTGGGCTGGATCGTTGTCTATTTTTTTCCTCATATTCAAGTTTCGCCTCTTTAACCAGTCTCTTCCAAAAGAGATGCTTTAAAAAAGGGTATATTCAAAGTATATTGAAAAGTCTGGCCAAGGGGATATATGTCCGTCCTCTCCAGTCGCTATGGGGTTTTTCTTGTCAAGAAAATGTGGAGGTTTGCATCCTTGCCTGGATTTTAGGGAGACTAATAAGATCACAATCCGTGATCTTATCCTTTGCCTCATGCTAACCTTTTTAGTCAACTAGCGGGGCGCTAAATGGTTTTTAAAGTTTGATTTGAGGGGGGCATATAACGTCATACGCATTTGAGGGTGATGAGTGGAAAACACCTTCATACACCAAGGGGTCACTTTGGTATTTGGTGATGCCATTCAGGTTGACGAATGCCACTGCGTTTTTTTCAGAACTTCATAAATTACATTTTTTTCCTTTAATTACCTAATTTGCTGTTTACTTGGGTTGACACTTTGATTTACTCACGTTCTTGTGAGGAAACATGAGGAACATGTTCGATGGTTCTTCAAAATTCTTCGTGACAATCATTAATTGCTAAACTGGAGAAATACCAGTTTAAGGTTTCAATAGATTATTTTTGGGTCATTTGGTTTTGGCATTGGGATTTGGGTGGATCCGTTAAATTACAGGCTGTCCTGCATTGGGTGAACCCATCAACTTTTAAAGCGTTGCAGAGGTTTTTAGGTTTTGCTAACTACTACCAAAAGTTCATTAAGAATTTCTCAGTCATAGTTAAACCCCTTTACCAATATGACCAGAAAGGGTATGATTCTCTCCAGGTCTAATGAGGTGTGAATGCATTTGCTGCTAGAAGACAGCCTAATCGAAGGCCACTGTTCTGTGCTTACCCTGAACAAGCTGTTTGTACCATCCTTGTTACACACAGATCTTCTTAACGAAGTACATGATTCTGTTTTGGCCAGGCACCCAGGTTCTTGGCACTGGAGAGGTATAACTAGGGTCCTTTGGTGGCAAAAGCTGTAAGGACGTGATTATGTCCAGAACTGCAGAGTTTTGCAGGACCAAAGCTCTCAAGAGCCCTGGCAGGTTTTTTCTCTTGCCTAACGAAATCCCGTCTCAGCATGATGCACTGTCCTTGGGCTCGTCACCGATCTACCTAAATCAGGGGGTAATATGATAGTGTGGGTGGTGGTCGATCATTTCAGTAAAATGGTGCATTTGTTCAGCTGCAAAAATTGCCTGCAGCTACAATCGTAAATTATATGATATTCCAAAGAATTATTTTTGACGGGGTTCAGTTTTTGCAAGCTTTTCACGTAGTTTTGCTACGATTGGTATTAAGCTTTTGTTCTCAGATTACCCTTGAGACTAATGGTCAGACAGAGAGGATGAGTCAGTACTTAAGATGTTTTGTTTCATTAATCAGGAGGTTAGTGTTGTATTTCTGCCTCTTGTCAGTTTGCTCTCAATAATTGCACCTATACAGCTAACGGTACTTCGCCTTTTTTTTTTACTGTGGAGTTTTTATTCGTTTTTTGAAGTTTTTTGGCATTGCATTCCTCTGTACTAGACGGGGAGAGATTTTCTTCTTGCTTGATTAAGTTATTTAAAGAGGTGGAAAAAAGTTCTTCTGCGACTTGTAACAGGGAGAGAATACGAACCATAGATGTAGGAAGCTGCTGTTTTTAGGATAGAGAATTTGTGTGGCTATTCTCAAAAAATTACATCTCAAAGTACCATCTAGAATATTTGCTCCCAGTTTGTTGGTCCGCATAAAGTAATTAAAATCCTTAATCCTGTGATGGTTTAAACTCCAGATCTGGTAGCATAGAGGATCAATACCTTTCATTCCTCTCTACTTAATAGCTTTGAGGGGACACTAGTCCTCGGACACTATTGAGGTGGCTTTACAGGAGGATCAGGAGTTGAAGAAGTGGAGTTTTGAGGTCCAGATGTATCAGACGCCGGGTGCAGTACTTGGTTAAATGGAAGGGTGGAGAACAACTTCTGAGTTAATGGTGGAAGATCTGCATGCAGTCAGATCAATGATGAAAGCATTCGGGCAGTGACGTCGGGGGGGATGTGAATCTCAGTGGGTTCAGTGACCTCCAAAGGAGGGGGGATACTGTCATGCCTCTGGATTCAATCTGATGGTTCCTGTTCTCTCTTGTCGGCATCTCTGTTCGCTGAATCAGAGTAGGTTCTGTCGCGATCCGGGTGATGATTACCTTTGCGTTTGTCCATTCATTTTGGAAAGCAGGTATTTTTTTAATTTGTTATTTAGCCTGTCCTATCACATTGCAGGTGCTATTTTTTAAACTTCCCCTGTGGTCTTCTTGTTGGTGATAGTTTTTAGTGAATTATGCTTGAGTTTTAGTTCTACTGCTAAGTATCCAGACAACCAGATAAGTGTACTGCTGTGCTTTCTTTCTTCCACTGCATCATCCTTGGTTCTTATGGGCAGTGGTGATAAACCGATGGCCTTTCAGGGGCCAGGTAGCTATCTTCTCTAGTTTTACTTTCAGGGTTTATCCAATCGTACTGGAGCTGCGGTTACTGGAACTTTAGTCTGTACGGGAACCTGTTGGTGGTTATGGTTTTTTCATAGTTACATCTTTTACCGCATGTTTTTATTGCTTGTGCACAGGGCTGCACTTGAATTTCAGGCCACATACTGACAAAATTTTCGGGGCCCCTGAGACTCGCCCAAGCTCCATCACAGCTCTGCCCCACCCCTCGAACCGTCCACATGTCCCACCGCCCACTCTTGGAAAACTCCACTTCTGTACCATTTTACTCACCATCACACACTAACAGTTCCCATCACAGATCACACATATAGCCAGCAGCTTTTGTTTTGGCCAAAAGATTTTTTAATCCACCACCACGAAACGTAGGACTCCTCTGGCCGGGCCTTACTTACTGTAACTTATTAAGATTTGTTAAAATATCCAATACTTTTAGGTATATTTTTATTTATTTTTCAATTTTTTAAAATGATCAATAATACACATACAAGGAACAAATACCACCGCACCTTACTAGAACAATATTACCACCACATGATGAATAGTATCGCATACAAGTAATAAATCCCACCCCATGACTAGACCACATATTACCACCACATAGCAACGAATTAATACCACATACAGGAGAATGTACCGCCACACCATGGCCAGACCACATAGTACCACTACGTGACCATAAATATCACATACAAGGAACACAAATACCGCCACATCATGACAAGAATCACATATTACCACCACATAGCGACCGAATAATACCACATACAGGGGACAAGAAAGCTACACCATGGAATAAACCACAATATTACACCAATAGTGATAGAATAATACCACATACAAGAAACAAATACCGCTGACCATGACGGACCACATATTACCACCACAAAGCGACTGAATAATATAACATACAGGGGAAAATTATCGCCACACCATGACCAGACAACATATTACCACCACAGTGACTGAATAATACCACATACAAGGAACAAATACCACCACACCATGACCGGACCACATATTACAACACAAAGCAATGAATAATACCACTAAAGGGGGACAAATACAAACACCATGGCCGACACATATTACCTCCACAGTGACTAAATAATACCATATACAAGAACAAATATTGCCACACCATGACCAGACAACATATTACCACCACAGTGATGAATAATACACATACAGGAGCAAATACCACCACACCATGCCTGGACCAATTTTACCACCACTTAGCGATCGAATAATACCACATACGAATACTACAATACTGATCATTAATAGAAAAACACAAGACTAATTCACCATAAGTGACATTATACACAGGAGATCTGCACGTAGTTATACAGTGTCAGTGTAAAGGTTAATACAGTGATCACGGTGACATTATACACAGGAGCTAACCTGCACACACCATACATACATATATATACTCACATTAAAACACAAGCCTGCACACACTCCATAACACTGTATTTACACATATATTCTACATTGATTGGCCCTATCCTGGATTCATCATAACTACAGACCGGACATTTAGTGTCTCCCTCTCAAACACCACCTCCTCATCTACCGTCGTCGGTTTCCTCAAATCAGTTGGATTATCTTTCCATTATATTGACCTGGGAAGCTCATTTTGAATCCCACTTTTTGCAGACACCTCTACGCGTGATAGAGATTACTATTGGACTGACCTTACCCCTTACTGACCCCAAAAATCCCAAATGTCTGTTGCATTCACCTTCTTTTCTGCCGCTTTTCAAAACAGAACAAGGAAGAAAGAATTTCACCTTTCCCTCTCACTTACCCCTTACCAGACCTATTAATTCAATGCATGGTGCTCGCTTTTCCAGTCGGCACGCTTTGGGGGCCTTGGGGGATCCTTACCCTGCCTCTCTTTAAAACAATCCAAGCCTTGCCTCCCCTGGCCCTAAACCAAAAATATTTCCGGTCCGGCATCCTCAACCATGAAAACAAAAAATGTGGGACCTTATATCTCCCGCCCGATCTGCAACCTACTCTCTGGCCTCCCTCCAGATTGGCACCCTCCATCCATCCTACCTTGTGCCGATAATCCCCTGTTCCCCGCTATGCAGGCCCCTTACTGGTTCTATTGCCCAAAGGCTCCAGTTCAAAACCCAACCAATACAAAGCCACCACAACCTCTCTCCATTCATTGAAAGATTCCCGATACCTACCCGCCAACCTTAATCCTCCAAGATCTTCTTACTCCCCTTATCTCTTTCCCACAACCGCATAAAGATTCTTGTGCTTACCTATACCTGGAACTCTCTGTCGAACTATGACTCTCACCAACAACGGAAACCTTCAAGAAGAACTGAAGACCCACCGTTCCGACAAGCCAAACCTGCATGATCCTCAGTTACGAACCCCCGCACGACCAGCTCTACCCTCACCCATCCCGTAGACTGTGAGCCCTTCGGGCAGGTTCCTCGCTCCTTTGTAATTGTGTGTCCCTGTCTTGCACTGTTTATTTTATTGTCTATTTCACCTTTTACTGTAAAGCGCCTGGAATAAATGGCACATAAAAATGTATAATAAAATATAATAAAATTCAATCACAGCTTCACACCTTTTAACATTGTATTACAATTATATTCCTTTTCTTCTCCAAAAGGAAGGAAAGGAGGGGGTCATTGTTAGGCATCAGCAGGCAGGGGGCCTCTTGTCGTAAGCAAACCTCCCCCGTATGCTGAGCTGCGGAAGCCTGCGGGGGAGGGACTCCTGGTGTGAATAGCAGCCTAAGGGAATGTGTTGTCAGGTTTTCTCCCCTATCCTCAGGAACATATCTTTTCCTCTCCTCATACTGTGATGCCTACCCTCGTGCTTCCATCACCCTCTCCTCAGCAGTCTCATTCCCCCTAATACCGGCCCCCCCCTCTTCCCTTTTTTGCCGTTGCCATTGACTCGTGACCGCCTGCACACAAGGGAAAATGTGTACCCAGCTGCGCTTCGTGCCAAGTACCTGGAGGATGACAGAAGGTAAAAACCCCCAAAATACCATATTATTCAACCTTCACATTCCTGGAGCCACCAGAGGGAGCCCTTGGAGAGTATGATATATTATTATAATATATATTTTTTATAAGGGTTGTGGGAGAGGTCGTCAGATGAAGGATCTAGTGGAGTTGGTGTTGTTGGTGTTACCCCCAGATGAGCAGAGAGAAAGTTACCCTTTGAAAGTGACAATGAAGTTCCCTAGAAAAGTGGAAGTAGCTTCGAATGAGCGAGATCAGTCTGATGGAAGGCTGATAGCACTTCGGCAGAGCCCCAGGGAAGTGAAGGGAAAGGAAATGCAGTGTTGTAAGACTGAAGTTTTCAGCTTGAAATTTGTTTATT